>PVMI01023564.1:0-38837 GCA_008528875.1 Aulacorthum solani
TTAATCAAAAACTATGAAATGTACGGAGTGATTTGATTAAAAGCCATAATGTTATTATTATTTATAATACTGTTGATAAGATATCAGATTCAATAAGAAAATATGCTATTACATTCTACGAACGTATCAGTTTTAAAGAATAATCAAAAATATAAACGTATTGTATACAAGACACCTGTTTTTCTTAAAAAGTTTAGTGACTTGAGGTTTTAAAATTTAAATTATAAGAAAACTTTGAAAATAAATTTATTCAAAATAATAAGCAAAAATGAGTAGTATAAATTAATAAAATAAACATAATATGTTATATACGAGAAAAATAAACGAAAATTGTTTCGGAATCTAGACACAAAATATAAAAGCATAATTTATATTTACAACACTAATTCTCTTATATTTTATCTGAATAACCTAATTTATTAATTAAATTAATAAGCTAATTATGTAAATATAATGTAATTCAAGAGGCAAGTAACTCAATAAGATTAATCAAATTAATAATAAATCGAAAATTAAAATGTTAATCTCTATGGAATTGATTTTTTTTTTCTATATAGAAGAGATGAAAAGTATCGTCAATTATTGTTTCGCCTTTTTGGTACAGTTTCGAATAAGCAATAAATACCAAACATGATTATTAATTAGGGCAATATTAAACCAATAAAGTGGATATAACTACAAGTACCTGTACCTACAAAATCGAAAAGTAAAAAAGTAATATAATACCATTAAATATTGAATAGGAAACTATTTACAAATTGTAACAATTGACATCATTTAGTTTTCCATGATTTTACAACAAAAATGTATCATATTTAAATATAAATTACTATAGGTACCTAATACCACTATTATTAAAATGTCAAAGTAGTAATTTGTAAGTATAAATTGCAATAAACCATATAATTATGATTTTAATTATCAATGATTAGTCTAAAAAAATACTTTAAATGCCCATCCGATTAAATGAATAAAAAACTAAAGATATTTTAACATATTATGCTAATGTTCTAGGAATGAAAAATACATGCCCCTTCTACCTCGTTTTCTTACAAGCTATATAATATAGTTACCACTATAGTTTTATGAAATATATTACACAATTAATATATTTGTAATTATTAATGTACTTTTACGAGTTTAATATAAGTTATAACTTATAAACTATACCATATACATATAGCCTACATAATATCTTTTATAATATACAGTATACGCGATATGATTTTATTTTATTGGTATTCCAACAAAGTATATATATATATGTAACTATTTAATTGTGTACAATTTTTTTTTTCATACATTTGTAAAAATGTTTCAACAAGTAGGTAGTTATTTGACATGAGTACATGACAGTATGACACGTTAAACCTACACTAAACAGTGATGTCCCACATGATTATAAATTCAAACAGTATGGGTATGAGATATCTGATAAAATTAAACAATATCAAGGGATGAGAATAATAATATGATAGTCGGTACACATGTAAGATATGAATTCATCTTAATTAAAAAAAAAACATTTTCTTTTATCTGTTAAATGTTCATAACTAAAAAATATAGAACGCAATTTTCTCGCCATGAACACAAAAACACAGTTATGAAAGTGTATTCAACCGCAATTCCCCTCTTAGGCTGGAATACAAATGAAATCGGATAACGGTTTCCTCGACAAGACACGCAAAACAGATTTTTAAACTCGTCACAACACTCGATGCTATTTTATAAAAAAAAAGACATTTGTTGATCAAACCGTTGTCAAAAATATTAGTTCCAATATTTAAAGTGCCATTAATACGCGATGATGTAAAAGTTAAAAAGTGGAAGACTGCAATTATATTATAGTGAATGCTCATTGTGCGATGTGTAAATATGTATGCAAGTATTACTTAATATATATGTTATTGTTTAATAATAACTCTTAATATAAAACTATGAATAAATATAGAATCAATTATAAAACATAATATATAGTAACATTATTTATATATTGTAGTATAGGTACTAGTATAACACACCAACTTAATTTACTATAGTACCATATTTTTTATACCAAGAATAAAATTAGAATTCAGTGACATACGTTTGAAGTTTAACATATTAGCTATCTGTTCTAATTGGCAATTCTAAGCACATAAAAACATTAAACCAATTTACTCGTAAAATAAATTAAACTTTCAAAGAGACGATATGAAAATTTAGATTTAATACAGAATAATATTGGTTTAAGTAGGTATATTGAATGCTGAGGTTAGATATTCCATGCATTTTATTATTATATTAATGTGCAGGTTATAAATACTTGAATTATTTTATAGAATATTAACAGGCATGTCACAAATTACAAAATAAAATCGCAGATGTAATTTTATTCATACCTATTCCCTAAACAGTTATGCTATTTAGTATTTTATTTACATGCCTCAAAATGTATAATAGCACCAAAATCAACAAATCTTTATATTGCATTTATCGAATATGTGTTAGCCTTAGCATAAACAAAAATATGTCGAGCAAAACATATTGATCTAACTAATTTCTTTGACGATAAAATATATTGTCGGTGATTTTGTTATTGTTATTGTTTATGAATTATTTATTTATTTAAATTGTTAAGACTTGTTAGTTGAGATTAATTATAAAATGATATAATTATTTTTAATTAAGTTGATAGAAACAATAGAAGGTATGAACCCTAAAATATTAAATAAACGCTGTACGTTGTACGTAAATAATATATAATAAGGTTACACATAACTAAGTTAGTAAGACTTAATCATATTTTGTATGTTGATAATGTGATTGTACAAGTATTATTGTTAGTGAAATCATAAATCAATAGTTTTAAAAACGAAACGTTTTAACTTATGAGCAAATGGAGATTTATCATTCAAATTATTATTATTCCGTTACTCTACATAATACTATTTTCGCTGTAAACAGAATATATTATACAAAAGTTTTTTGAAAGATAAGAACAATGTAGGCTAATCAGTAAAAATGTTTGAAGGTATTTTTATTGTTTATTTTTAAAAAAATTGCTTTTGTCCTATGTAAACGATGAGGAGACTCTATAATAGTAAAAAATGCGTGTATATAAGTCAGTGTCTACAGCCATTATATATGATCCCAGGACGATATTAATCTGCACACGAAAGCTAACCATATAGTAAAGTTTAGTATAATAGTGTGGGTGGGTGATCGATATAAGTTGCGTATTCCATATAAATTAATATAATGTATAATATCATATTATTATATTGAAATATTCATAATCATACAAAATATTAGGTATACGTTCCACAAATATATTTTTGATTATTTAAGAAGAGAATAAGCGCCCAATGCAATATAACCGTATTTTTTAATCTGGCAGACTCGTGGCATACATAAATAATAAGCGATGGCACGTGGACAAATATGTGTGTTGTATATATAGGTATACAACAATAATATTATGATTATTAACTTTTCCTACTTATTTATCGACGGAGTATTATCGATTTTTTTGTCCGTTTGCCCGGGGCAAAAGAGGGACATTTTTTTTTGGCTCAACGATTTTTACGAGGTTACAAAGTTATTCTGGTGTGCTCTACTCTATTCGGCTAAAAGTGGGTGGTGGACGGACGTTTTGATTAATGCGCGCTTCAAACTGAATATGTGTGCGCGGGTTCAGTGGTTACCAAAAACAGGAAAAAAATATATGTGTATAAATACCTAGGTATATAATAATATAAATAACTGTTATACGACGTCGGCCCCGCTGTGACTTTCACCACGATGATGGTGATTGCCGGCGTGCACACGTGACGACCGTTAGTCGGTCGGTGATGTTAATTATTGCTCGAATCTCACCAGTGCACTGCGGACCACTCACCGTGACGCTGTCACTTGTGTATGTATAGGCAGGTACACATAAAGTCCCAATCGTAATACACACGTTCAACTATACAACCCAACCAGTACAGACCTCTTTATCGGAAAAGTCAGGCTGTCGATTGCAAAAATATATTTATTACACACATCACGACTTATTATTAATAATAATTCATATTATTCGCCGGATCAATGTTATGAATACCATAAGTCATAGCGCACTGCTGCAGCCAAAACCAAAAGGTATGGAGGATAAATGATTATGTATATTTGATAATATAGATACAGTTTACACGAAAAAGTCAAAAGTTCGGGTTAAACCCATATTAAATTAGGTTCTAGATAAAGATTTGACTGGTATATTTTATTTTATTACGAACAGCTGTAACCCGTAAATCTAAGGTAGTAATATGCGTCGACACTTCAAGGATATAAAAGTAATTTAGCGTTTAGAAAAAAGGTAGTTTTTGACTTATAAACGATATTGAAAGGCACTGTTTTTAACTGTTTTGTATATATATACGAATATCAAAATGACAAGCAAAAGTTTTGAACTATTTTCGTTTGAACACTAGTTTTTAAAAGAAGTACGTACGATATTGCTTGAAGTGTGTCTATTAGAAAATCAAGAAGATCGAAGAAATTTTGTGAAATAGTTTGTGAATATTAAGTTAACTATATATTATATATTGAAGCGTTTGTGTATAGGTAGTTTCCGTTACTTTTGTTTAAAAGTACCATCAGTCAGCATTTAATAACAATATTATACGCTATTATTAAATACCACAAAGTACATAATCTACTTTTATTGCAGACTTGTAAAATTTAACGTTTACTTTTTTATTTAATTGTTTTGAAAATTTCTCATTATTATTTATTTATGACTTTTAATAAAAATAATAAAATCTACGTTAAATGTAAGAGGTTGTAACAGTTTTTTATTTATTAGTTTGACAATATTTTTATTGGATTTTATTAATCAACAATGTTTTTTAATGGTAGAAAATAAATTAACTTTGGAGAGACTATTTTTTCGGTGATAAATATTCATTGAGCACCCTTTTTCAAAGCAACTGTACAGAGTGCAATGAAGATTTTAAAAGTTTTCCGGTCACCTTATATTTTCTCCCCCATCGTAATTGTCAATTTCCCATAATGACTTTTAACACGAACGTAAAATGTAAAGCCTTAATTGCATTATATTTTTTAAATTTAAAAAAAGTTTTTTATACGTTTGAATAAAAAATAAATTTAGAGCTCCAGTTAGGATTTTTACAGACACTCAAGAAATGTATGCTCAAGGGTGCTATGTAAATCTTCATTTCATCATAAAAATATATAGTAGGTGTATTAAATTAAGCGCACTTCAGTTTTTTAAGAAAAGAAACGAAGAATTACTACTAATAAATAGTATGAACATTCGTAATCCATTGGGACTATCTCTAATGTATACATCACATTTGTGATAAATGATTTTATTATACCAAACAATATTCAACCACAACAATGTCTTTTTCCCACAATAATTGATGAAAGTTTCATATTCCAGTTTAAGTAGCTACAAGGTATACTAATTTATAACATTTTTTTTCGGTCAGTTATATTGTTCAATCAAAACCTGTACATACTACTACAGTTATAGCATTATACTACATACGATATATATATAGAAACTACTATATAGAAATTAAATTACTCATATTATTACTCGCAACAAAACCGAAACATTTTAGAGATGATTCAATTTTGGGATTATTACAACCACAGGCGTCCGCTTAAATTTGTCGAAAGGGGGAGAGACCTTTTTTTTATGATTGGTAAACATATTTTGCCAGACTATAAAATACGTGGGTTTAGCCCAGCCTAAAAGTTGGATGGAGAACAGTAACCCCGTTCATCCCTTCCTCTGAACGTTTTTCACATTACACTTTTACACTTCATTCTACATTCATAATTACAAAACAAAAAAATGTATTCATAAAGTGTTACTAAAAATATAGCCATTAAAAGTTAGTACAATTATAATTAATTGTCGTCGAATAACTCTGTTTTACACACAGTAACAATGATTGTAGAAAAATAATGTTTACAATTATAATACCTATACTACATTCAGTCATAATTATATCTACTTATATTTGACTAATATACATTAGTACGCAGCGTACAACCACCAATACATTTAAATCATTATTTAAATTTTAAACATACTACGTATTAAATGATGTGTACCAATTGCGATTTACGTGGAATGGGTCATAAATAATTTTAATATAGGATTTTTTAAATATATATTGTCATATTAACAAAACTCTACTGATTTAATAAATAAAAAAAGATACCTAACTCGTCAAAAATAAATAATGCAGATTATAAAATATACAATGCTTTAATTACATAGTCACGAAACCAAACTTTTCAATTGGTGATTAATATTTTCATGAAATGTAAATTTAGTCATTTAAACAACTGAAGTCATATTCATGAGTTAATATATACTTATTTAATTTAATTAATCAGACACCGCTACTGATTCTAAGCACGTGGCTTAGTGTGATCCGTTGCTAAATTATGATATTTTTCTAAATTGTATTCATTATAATAATATTGCAGTAAATTGTAATTTGTAATATACCATAGTACCACATAACTTACATCATATAAAAAATGAGTGAGAGCGATGAGCCCGGCCATCTCGAAAATTCACATTTCACTTATGAAAAAACCACCCTATTTGCAAATCCAGTGGAGTATCCGAAGATCGACATTCTTATTTATACAAGTTTCGATAAGAAAGGTTTCCCCTCCTCGCCCACATCGATCAACTTCTTAAATATTTATTTTTCTCGTAGTATATAACCTATATTCATCTTTATTTTATTATTACAATAATAATTCTACATTTGTATTGTCATACATAGGACTCCCGAAGGTGGACATCATCCCCTGCTCAACGCCCCCAATATAATATGATAAGTTTATAATATTTTAATCCAATGATAATATTTATTTCGTGTAATTATAAAAGTACCCAATTTTGAAAAACTTCAAGATGTCGATATTTTAGGATTTCATAGTCATTCGTCAGACCTTTTTTTTATAAGAGAAAAAAGTAATCCGATTCCACCAATTTGAAATTGTATACATTTAACGGAACTTACAGGAAAGTATAAACTTATACAATAAAAATTACAAATCTTAATTTCATCAATTATTTTTCAATTGACATATTATATCATGATAGAAATTATTAGACACTATAATTGATACAAGATACAAACAACAATACAGTTTTACCGTATTATGTGTACTGCTTAAAACTGATAAATATTCAATATTTTGAAAAAATAATTAGTAAAAATGTATATGCGTTTTATTATATATTATTATTATATACGTCATGTACATTTTGGTTATAATTACTACGTGTCTATTTTTATAGAGTAGATTATGGGGCTGAGGGGCTTAACCCCGCCAACAAGTTTTTAGCCTTTTTAGTTTAAAATCCAAATCCTAGCAAGCAAAAAAAACTGTCAAAGCATACGGGTTGAATGTATAAAATAATTAATAATTACCTAATAATTTATTATATATGTACATTGTATAATATATAATATTGTGGATGTACCGTATACGAGTTTATGTACAAGCAGAACAATAAAAACATTTATGACCCAAATACAGATTCCATGATCTGGATGAACTAATAATATAGAAATAGAATTATTCAATAAGACTAAATTATATCTTATATACACACATTCACATGTGTATGTACAATATACAGTAATAAAATGTACATTACATGCTTGTTTTATTATTGACTTAAATGACAAGGGGGGGGAAAGCACATTTACTCTATATTAC
The DNA here is from genome assembly GCA_008528875.1 of Aulacorthum solani. Lineage (NCBI taxonomy): Eukaryota > Metazoa > Arthropoda > Insecta > Hemiptera > Aphididae > Aulacorthum > Aulacorthum solani. Next base: position 7,747 of record PVMI01023564.1, read on the forward strand.
TTTGATCTATCAGCAGGACTCCCCGAAGTACCTACGCATAGTAAGTCTAGTACTTAGAGGGCTCTGGAACTTTAGTTTTCTATTATTCAAACTATTCAACCTTATTATAGTTACACTCACGTGTATATTATAAACATAGGTATAATAATATATAGGTAGGAACTACCCTAACCTAGGTATTAGTATAGGTACTCACCATGGGCGTAGGGCGGCGGCGGCGGCGGCGGTAGAGGCGCATGTTGATCGTGTTTGCCACTGATGTTGTCTGAAGTATCGGACGATGCGCCGTTGGCTTGAGTCGGCGGCGGTGGTGCGGAAAACGCACTATTGTATGGGGTACCGTGGTGGTGATGGTGGTGATGCCGCCGGTGGTGCGACGGTGGAGGCGGTGGCAGCGGCTGCTGTGGCGGCGGATGGTGATCAGCGCCCGACGAACCGGGAGGCTGCATGCTGGACAACGCGGTCAGAGGCGCGTACGATGGACGCGGAGCCGCTGGCTGCTGCTGTTGCTGCTGAGACGGAATCGGTACCGACGACGCGGGCTGTTGTGTAACCGTCTGTAAAATCAAACAAAAAAAAAAATTAACGATTTTGTTTTCACCATAGGATTCAATGGCCGTTTATCAAACGATATCCAACCGTTTTTTATTTATTTACCGATACAAATTAAGATAGAAGTCTTAGAGCTGAAGTACATAACAGTAAAAATTATAAAAACATCAGTATAGTGATAAAATTTCATAAACGAGGACTAGTTTAGTCCCCCGCAATAGGAATGACTGATCCTCATTCACTATTTTCATATAATCACTCGTAAATAGGACAGTTTTGTAAATAATTCACGAAACAAAAAGGTATTTAAATTGGGATTCTAAAATTAAGTTTGTTTAATAGGACAGGTAAGTTGATTCGACCATCAATGAGTTTTGACAAAAATTATAGGTTTGTTTGAACTCTTTAGGGTGGTCAGGCCTGGGTGGCAAGGTTCTGGATTATAATCATGTAAATCAACCAATAGCTTGAAAGTTACAGACTTCTGAGACTTGAGTTAGATCCGTTCAAGTTGGTAGCTGTCTCTCATAGTTGTTGGACACCAAATTACAGCTCCATGCTCAAATATGGAACATTCAAACGAACGAAAAAGAACTTTTAGGGAATTATAGAGAGCTTAAAAACCATTGAGATCCTATAAACAAAACAAGAACCCTAGAATTTTCTTGGCTTTACAAGCAATGTAGTCTAAATAAGCACTAAACTTAAGGCATCGATCAAACATTATATCTAAATAATTAACGGACTCACCAGCAGATTCGAGGATACCACATATAGAACAATTAAAATTTATAAAACAACGATGAGAACAAGAAAAAGTTATAAAAATGAATTTGGGGATAGAGAGATCTATCCCATGAGTTTCGGCCCAAGTGGCCACGAAATTGAGGGTGGTCCTCTTGAAGATGAATACAATCCTGAAAAGTACTAATACGAAACATCAACCTTTTTATCATCGTCAAACATGAGTAATGCAGTGTGTTAGACCACTTTTTACGCTAGACGCATGTACGAGGTACTGGTATACTAATATGTATTTTATAATAAACATCTGACGACAGACGACGCATATAAAGAATAGTAAATGTATGTTATAATACAATTACATATGAGTATATGCAACATGTGTGTGTGTGTGTGTGCGAATTGGTAGGTATCGCCGATATGAATATAATATAATGAATAAATAAATAAAAACAGACAATATATATATTTGAGATTGCGGAATATTATTTTAAAATGATATTTATGTGTCTATTTACTTGTGATAAATTAATATATTAACATGATAAAATAACTTTATTCAATGATAAAAATAATATTCTATAGTTTCGTTTTAACTACAGGAGAGCGCTTTTTACTTTTTAGGTATTATTTTTTTTTATCGAAGTTACCCTGTTGCATTTAAAGTATCAAAACCTTGAAGTTACAAACAAATAAGCAAAGTACAAAACTTGATTTATAAACATGCGTTTGTGTGTGTGAGATATATTTACTATTATATTAACACTATGTAAACATTTATATAAACGTATATAATTTTGAACGTAGTTTTATGATTGTATACAAAATCCAATTTCTTATAAAAATAAATAATTGTATATTTAATAAAATCAATTAATTTACTGAAATTGTAACTGTTTCTAACTGAAAAAAATTGATTTTACAATGACGTGTAATTTTCGATTGGGTCCAGGTACCTGTATCGAAAGTATTAAAATTCATATAAAGCCTACATAGAATAAAACTTCACCCACTCAAAATAAAATATCATAGAAAAATTTTTTTTTGAATTTTGGATTTTAAATAATTTTATAGAAGATAACATTGTACGAATAAACCAATTTAATTTGTTTTTCCGAAGATAAATTATTGTTTTAAAATTTGAACACCTTTTGGAGTTATTCCAATTTCAGTATCTTATTTTTTTTTAGAATTTGTAAATATTTTTAAATATTTATATGCTCAATATGTATTTTATATTATTAAATATTAGTTAAACATAATTAAATAATTTACGATCCATTTGTTTTAGATAAATAAAGTTATATTGACAATTGTCAATATAAACATTAAAAAAATGCATAACCTATGATGTTGATATTTATTTAAAACAGAATATTATTCGACAAAGATAAGTGATACGAATAAAAAATATATGTGAGGAGGGACGGGGGGTGAACCGGACTAAAACCGGATAATATATAAAACATAATATTTATTTGACAACGATAAACAACATTATCACTGAACGCTTTGACCTTTTCGACATTCAACACAATCACATCATAAATGTAAAAACCATAAGGTAATAAAATTAAATTTCTGAATGTTTAGTATGTTGTTCGAATGACACATGCAATGACAGTATGACTTGGACCTAAAATAGGTGGTAACGCTCATAGTTTCCCAATAAGACATAATATTTTTGTAAATACACAAAAATAAAATGTTAACATTTAAATTTACATATTATTTAACTGTGGTAAAAGTTATAAAATTAAATTGTACAATATGTGTCTATATATTAAAATACATCTAATATTTAAAGTGTTTAAATAAAATATCATCATGTGTCGCGTTTTACCATTTATTTTCAACACGCATTAAAGTATGATGTCGATAAACTAACAAATGTTAAATTAATAATTATGTCTAGTAAAAATACATATTATTGTTATCATTTTTTTTATTTAAACTTTGTGATTACAATTAGTTTCGACAATTATTCAGTATAATACAGAGGTTGATATATATCATTATATCAATAAAATAATTATTGATAGATCATAATAACAATAATTGTTATTTATCAAATAATAGCTGCAGTGTAGAACACATTTATTGTAATACCGTAATATGAATTAACACTATAAATACACAAAATAAATGACGACATGATTATTCAAATAAGTTTCGTTACCCGTTTATTACTTTTTGTGAAAATGTAAAGGGATAAAGATACAATACCTACAGGCTATAGGATTTTAGAAAACTTGCCAAAAGTTGTTTAATAATGTATTAATGTAGCAATAACGTTGCTTAATGTCATTACGATCTACCAAAAAGTTAATTATTTTTTAATGCAATTATTTTTGTAGAAGCTTGATTATTCGCTTCAGATTTCAAGTCATGTATTTCACATGTATGTACCTACCACATACGTGACACAATGTCCAGGTAGTGTATCTAATACACCGCAATTGTAGTCAAAGTGACTATAAAATGTTTAAATGATTTAATAATATTAATAATAGTAGTAATGTTGTGTAATTAAATAATAAATACATTAAACGGCTATGAGAAAAATCGTATATATACAGAGATCACTATGAAAATAAATAAATATAATACAGAGCTTATTGGATTCAATGGCAGTTCGTTTATTGAATTTTTTACTACATTTAATTTAAAAGTGGAAAAACGAAAACGATGTCTTAACGTCACTAAACAAATTGAAAGACAGACGAAAAGTAAACGGAAACAATGGCGCTCTGCTCCTTAAAATGTTTAGCTATATACCTATATAATATATTCTCAGAAAATAGCGGCACACGTCGTTTCACCCTATTTTCATTGCCAGCCCCGAACCCCCTCACATTCGCTCGTCCGATTCTTTCGGTGAGTGCCTTATGCCGCACAAATCGATTTTCTGTCGTCTCTAAGCCAAACTTATCGGCGATAGGTATAAAACGTCAATGCGAGGTCGATTGACCAGTGCGGTTGTTGTTAGTCGTATAATGCCCAATGTGTTCACTACGTTACATCATGCTGCAGACCCACAGACACACACGCGCGTTGTTAATATAGAGGGTAGAAAATCAAATGGCATACATATTACCAAATACCCATAATATATTATTGACTTTGTACACATACAAACAAGACGTGTCGTAACATGTAAACGCGTACAGAACAAGCGATCCCAGTCGAACGCTGTAGAGGGCAAGCGGAAAAAGACACGATCCTATAATATATAATAATATACATCTATGGTGCATTTTTTACACGAAACCACGAAAATGTGTAACCGAACCCTTTCAAAATTTCCAAACCAATTAATTTGTCACATTTTGTGTGTATTTAATATATATTATATATAGGTACAACGTGTACTCGCGTGTCTAAAAGTCCCCCTCCTATGTATTTAATTACCCGTCCAAACCCATAAAGGCGTAATTAAGGTTATGGCCGATTTTAATGCACTACAACACTAAACCTTTCAATATGTATTATATAATAATATTATAACAACTTTGTACGCCTAATTGGGTTTCATTTGAAATGCAGCTATGTCTTAAAATGTCGTGGATGCCGATTATTTAAATCCAGTAAGGGGAAGATAAAGATACAATCACAACTACAAATTCTCGAATGAAATTTAAATAAAAAATAAATTATTTTGATTGATGATTTTATTTATTTATTATTAATAGCTTTGAGTATAAACTATTACAGCTCAACGATTATAATTAAGTGCTTAATATTAAATACATATAAATAATTATACAATATTAACCAGAGACAAAGTCCAAGAAATAAGTACCAATTGGTAAAATTTAAACTCGTTATCGAAAATTCAATATTTTCAGATTCTAAACGGAGCACTGAATGTACTTATTTTATAATGATGTGTTTTCTTTTGTCTAAAGAAAATTGATTATATTTTTGAGATCAGCACCCCCTACATTTTGATGATTTTAATTGGATCTAGTTGGTCAATATTTTGATGGGTCAAAAGTAAAAATCCCAAATTTTGGCAAATTCGTATTACTTAATTCAAAAACGAATAGATACTTGAAATATTTACCAATTTTCATATTAGGATTTTCTATGTATTAAATAACTTCTAAGATATTTTAACCACTTTCGAACAATTTATAAACATTTGACATTTTTAGTTTTGTTTCTATAAATATCCATAAAAAAATTTCGGTCTAAAAATTTAATAATTCAGAACAAAATTCCTCATAGGTTTTAGTTATAGGCATTTAAAAATATTAAACATAAATGGGCACAATTTTTTTGGTATCAATATTTGCAGAAGTTCAAATTTGGACGGGATTAGATATTTAAACAAAGAATAAAAATTTTATTAATTTATTTAAATTTAAAAATATCAATCGTGAGTACTTGAAATTTTTAAGTTTTAAGAGGTCAGTTACACAATAACATTTTCAAATGCAATGTTTTCGGCAAAAATTAATTCAACCTACCAATATGCGATAAAATATATAATGTAGATTGTAGGTATATTATCGGGTACCGAATAATGACTTAAAAATATGCAAGACCAATATTATTCATTAACGAACGTGGCAACAAACTCTTAAAAATTTAATTTGGTAAATAAAGAATTATGGTTATTTAAAGTAATTTTGTATCAACATTTTTTCACTGAATTTTTAACATAAAATACTAACTTTATAAAAAAAAGAATACCTTTATCATGTTTACTTTATTATCTTTATATAGTTTCTAAATTTAAATTTATGTTTTTGAAATTAATATATTTATGTATAGTATATATACCGTATATTTATTTAATAAAGTATAGTTAATATAAAATGCACAACTCACACAGAAGCCAAAAAAGTTTTTATGTATCTCCATTCAACGAGTTAAAACATCCAAACTATTAAAATATAAAAAGCTTATTATTTTATAGTTAGGTAGGTTTACTTTTTTTTATAATATACTTATATATAGGTACATTCTATCTATTATATCTCAAAGAAAATTATCTTAACTTGCTTTCTATAAAAAAATTCAAATTGCGTATTAAACTACACCATTACTAGTAGGTACATATACCTACTTGTTGCTTTAGTAATTATTTTTAACAATATTATTATTTATTTGTCTATATTTTAAACAATAGTGAACTAATTGTTGTAATAAGGTAAGAATATAACTGCCTAGTATAATACATCAAGACGTCTTTAAAAGTAAGAAGGGCTGAAGTATTCAGTTTACCCCACGTTTTATAAAATATACATAATTCAGTTATTAGTACAAATATTTTGTTGTTTTACGGCTAAATTGTAAAAAACAGCTACGTTTTAAAATGACGTTACTAACATTCGAGTTATGAAAATGTTAACTCCTTGTATTCTTTGAAATAGTTTAGAATAAGCTATAAAAACTAAGAAAAAAACCAACTATACAACACCAAAAACACAATAAGTAATATAACAATATTATGTATAATTATCCCGCATAATTCATATCGTAAAAATGAACTTTTATAAATTATTTTAACTATCCTTCCACAATTATTTTAGAGGATTCAAAATATATAATGTGTTGTTTTAACAACACGTATAGGTAATATCGCATCCATAAATCATCGTAATCGGATTTTTTTAATTAAAAACGAAACCTACTGCACACTCAACTAATGTATAACCAATTGCAGTGTACGTTTTAATACAATTTTGCTGTTGGTATACTAATATTTGAAATTCAATTAGAGTTAATAAACATATTTGTTTTTTGAATACGACAAATATTCACTTAAAAAAAAAAAATAATCGTGTATTTAACAATACTCGATAACAAACGATTTGAATACGTAAAACACCGCAGATCAAAAATGAAATGAAAACTGCATAAATTTGATTAATCAAATGTCTATCCCAAATCAGATAATACAAATATATTATATAATAGTGAACTTAACTTAATGTTTAAAAAATGTATGAAAATATGTATAGGCTATAGAGAATTAAAATAGCTGAATAGCCTAAATAAATAAATGGTTATTTTTATCAACACAATAACATAACTATTTAAAGGTATAAGCAGTTAATACTTTAAAAATATATGTTTTATCAGTAGTCGATATGCATCGACAAACATTACAATATTTTAATTATTCGTATAGTATGATTAACACTAAGAAATCAAATTTTGTTACAACTAATTCAACTTTGACCTATTTAATATAATAGTTTGTATAATGGAACAGAAATTTAATTATGTGATTATTAGAGCCAGAGTGATAATGAAGTGCTTTGATGCATTTACTAATTGTAAGTGCTAACCATAAATAAAAACTAGAGGCTAATCATTAAATATTATATGTATAAGGGGTTCTCAGCATCCTTTGAGAACAACATTGAAGTATTTATTAAAAATACTAATTAGTACGTCATTATTTATAAATTATTGATCAACAATACTAGACAAAGGTAAAATATGTTTATTTTACTCCAAAATAATACCACTAATAACAAAATGTTGTTATGATACACAAAGTGATTGATTGCTAAAACAATGTATCAAATATAGTTGTATCCTCTTAATACAATTTTTTTTATTCTGTAGAATAATAAGAGAATATAAAACAAAAGTATACAGTTAAAAAAAATATAAGATGCATTAAAAAAGTAAGTTCCAATATTGAAGGTCTATATTGTAAATAACAATAATTTCGAAACAAAAACGGAACAACTGTAAGTCAATCTGCCTCTAATGAAAATGACATCAATTAGGTACCTACCTATATTGTTATATTAAACATGTTCGTATTTTTATTATCTACTTAATTATGCCTGTCTTTGTAGACTGTAGTACTTAGTTAAGGTATATAAAATTACAGGAGTATAAATTGTAATCCCGTCAGCTCAGTGCTATAAAAATGAAACAAAGTTTAAAAAAAAACTATAATATAAATGATCTAAACTCAGTATAATTTGTAAAGAAAGATCGACAGCGTTTGTATCCGTCCTATGCTTTGAATTTTTCACACAGCTTAGCCCTATCAATCAACGCATATACCTACAGTACCTACACAATTCTGAGACGATAAATATAAAAAAGCACTACAAAAAGCAAGTCTCGCCTTAAATAAAACTTCAAACTTGACAAAATACACTAAAGCAAATTCATGATTCATGTATAAAATCACATAAAAAATAAATAAGTAAAAGTTTAAAATTAAGAAAAGCATTTTCCTCACTCAATATTATTATTTTATCATTTTTTTACTGATCTAATAAACACATATAAACTGTTTTGTCAGCGCTTATTTAAGATTGTGTACGGTGTTAATTCGTTTGACAATATTATATCGAAAATATTCATAAATAAATTATTTTACCTATGCTCCAATGTACTTGAATTCAGCCTTTGGTAGGTTTTTTAAGGTTTGAGTGGGGCTACTAAGGGTACACTCACTCAGACTTTCCAATCAATTGTGCACGTTGCTATGAAATTTAGAAGTACCATTTTTTACACTATTATTTTAGCTAAATCATAATGAATTCAAAATGTACCTATTTAATACATGTGTATGCATAAATTTGGTTTAGCTATCATAAATTATAATTCATAATATAGTTTAATTAACTTATGAATATTACAAATTCAAATTAATTACATCATAAATAATAATATGTAAGTCGTAAATTTTATGTTACTCCGAATGTATTCATGAATGAATAACTTAAATAATTTCTAAATTTAATTTTAATTATTACTACAAATTAAGTTATAAAAAGAATAACACTAGTATTCGTAAATTCTAAGATGCAAGTCGCGGTCGAAATGCACATAAATAAAAAAGTAATAAGAGTTAACGATGTCACTCCATAAACATTAGACGCCTTCACCTTTGGTTATCGCTGTAGCTGAATTAGTTCCTGTTTGAAAAAGGTATTCTATTAACGTGAGCTTATTGGTTCTCATTTAAATTTGTGATGTATTGAACAACTGATCGAGTTGGTTTCCGTTTTTCACAGTAAGATGGTCAAATACGCATATTTCTCTAACCATTTTTAAAGGCTTATGACTGTTTACTTGGAAGTAATAAATATCGCATACAATTAAATATTAACAAAGTAATAAAATGCCTTTTTCAAACGGGAATCAATTCGACCAAAGCTCGGGAACTACCAATTCAGTACCTATACTATACTAGTGATACTATCACATAGTTTTGATATATCAATTGTTAAAACTAAATTTACTCAAAAATCAAAATCAAATCAACTATTGGTTAGTATGATATTCAAATAAATTTTGTATTTTGAAAAACCGAAGGATTTGAAATCATGCTCAGCTCTGTATATATTTATAAGTTATAATATGTACGAAATCTGTTTACACCATCCTACGGTACCTACACATAATAGGTATTGACTTAAATATTTAAAGCTAATAACAAAAATATTTAGTTTAATATGATCCTCCATAATTTGACTTATGTCCATGAATTGTTTGGTGTAAGAAAGTGAATACGACACTATCTCAATTCAATTTTCCTTATTCATTTTTTTTTTTTTGTTTTTCTTGACAATTTTATGCAATCGGCAGTACCTATTATGCACTTCAGAATGCTGATTACCCGTATTCGGTTATTTTTCAGTCGAGTTCGGGGTGATTTTTAAAATACATATAAAATATTTTACTCAAATCATAAGTTATTAATTTTGGATGATAAAATATTAATACTCAAATTTTTGTGAAAAAAAGAAAACAATTTAATAACATTCAGGTACTTACTACTTTGGTAATGAACGAATTTGTGATTTAAAAAAAAATTGGTAAAGGAAAGTCTATAGCTAATAAAATAAATGCTTTTCTTACCTATATGAGAATTTTAGAAAAAACATTTTTTTTTTTGGACAGTTATAAAAAGCATTAAAAAACATATAACATAATACGTGTAACTTAAATTATGACCAAATGTATGAAGATTAAGCTTGTTTTATGAACACTCGTTAAATCTTAAAAACATCGATCATGTATTTTACTGATTTGTTGATACTTATCAGGTACAATAAAAAAAGCTATAAAAAACTATTCAAAGGCTTTAGATATCATTATTATTAAAAAAAAGAACTTTAATAATGACATTCGGAATGACGATATAAAAATGTTCCAATATTACCTACAGTATTATTATCAATTTATCATATATTACACATTATNNTATACGTCTTTACATAAAGTAGTTATAATTTTTTTAAATAACTAATAGGTGTAAGAATTCCAAATGTTCCTCTAATTAAATTTTATAATCTTTGATAAAATACTGATCATATTATATAGTATTATAATCATACCACAGATTTGTATAGAATTCATTTATTTGTTTAGTTATAAATATACAAATACATTTTTAATCAAATTGATTATGATTTATTTACAATGAATTCAATTAAAAATCAGAATGTTGGATGTAAAGATCATCACTGTAGAAAATAAAATAAACAATTTTAACCACAATGTAAAATAATTAATAGATAGACGCTTTTGAGTAAATATTACTGTTATAATTATGAAGTGGTGACTCATTAATGTATTCATGAGATTCAAAGTGATGTAGATACATTTTAAAATTGATGATAAGATCATATATATGAGAAAAATAGTTTAACTAAATACACGATATATAATACTATAGTTAAAAGTAAAATTAAAAATATTTTATATCATAAGTAATGGTCGCTTAACAGTTTTGCAAAAGAATAAAATATATATTTTATGCCATTTTTATGCATACCTATCTCAAATCCAGGATTTCTGAAATATCTCTCATACCACTCTAAATGTAACTGACCATAAATAATGTGTTCACCAAACCCTAAAGATGAATAGATTAGGCAAATCTGGTCAAATATACAATAATATAATATTGTATATACGATCCAATATAATAATTGTAAGCCATAAAATAATTGTCATACAACAAGTACACACACAACTGATGTAACATAAAATAAATGCAATTAAAAATTAATAATTTATTAATTCTGTCAAATCTTTAAAAACAGTCTAAAATGTTTAAGTAGGTATGTGATTAACTGAAACTCACAGCTTCAATCTAATTACTTCAATAAAGTGTTCTACAATACTACTTACATGTTTCCTGTTAGTAAAATCAATTCGAAAGAAATTAAAATTAGTACATACGTCTTTTTTTTTCAACGAGAAAACATATTTATAACATAGTAATTTATTAATTCATAATGATTCGAGTAATTTCATGTAAAATTGTGATTTTGTTAAATAAAGATCAACTATTTGGATTTGTATTAAAGGTTACAGCTAAATATTGCATAAAAATATAATAACATGTAACCGGTTTTCCAGTATACCAAACGGTGAAACGAGTCTCTCTGCTCAACAGGTGAGTGCACTTAAAATGCACTTCTTGTAATAATTCATGTAACTGTAATAATACATTCTGAGCACGAAAACTACAAACTGTAATGTTATGAAGTGCGATTACGCAGTCATAATACATTGTTATTAAACGATTATTTATTTGGTGAAGATTATTTCATGCACAATTTAATTTACTTGATGAAACATACAGTTCACTAATTCATACAAACTACTGATTTATCACTATTAGTTAAAATTATATTTGAATTTTTCATTAACATTTTGAACTAAAAAACTTCAATTAAATATTTTTTTTGATTTCAATTGTTTATTATTTTAACAATATTGTTAGTATATTATAATATACATTATTTGAATCGATATAAGACCCGTTTCACCTTGTATGTATTAATTCAAACCGAAGACCATAAACCAGTCGCCGTACATGCATCTACACACGAGCACACACACTTGCAAGCGTGTGCAATCAAACATGTTAATTAGTTTGTGATAATCAGTTCCTATTAGTTGACACAGGGTGTGGGAGCAGGTGGTAGCCCCTGTTCCGACGAATTAAACGTCAATTACTCGACGATGTTGTTATTAATCAAAACTGTAAAATACAAACATTTACGTACACACATTCGTACGTGTAAATAAAAATCCTTGACAAGTCGTTATTAATTTGAGTGCCTATACGGCTATACCCATACGAAAAAAAACTATGAAATATTCATCTTTATTTTACGTGCAGAGATTTAGAAAAACAATTAATCAGGTGTACCTAACCTAAGCACAATGCACGTGCCATTTTAACTCATGTGGGGTTAGATTTTGATTTAGCGAGAAAAACGGATATCCGAAAACAATTTTTCGTATGCACAACCACACGACGCCTCAGTGAGCTACACGATTACTACAACAGCAGTGTAATGTTTAAAAAGGTCATCGACCTTCCCCGGACAACCGCATCGACCCGAGTCACTATAGTACGTATATACCCGTAAACGCGGTAATGCCCAATATACGGCAATACGGTCTAAGGGTTCCTGCGACGTCGGTAACGTTGGGATATCACCACATTTATGATAATAATATTAATGTACCTTATATTTTACGGCTAATTCAGCTATAATTAATTAATATAAAAGTACTGTTCTACAATTTTTATTCAGCGTATAAAAAAAGGGGGTATGGAATATACAAATAAAATCGAACTAAGTAAATGTTGAAATACGAAAGAAGATATACCTATTTACACAAAGTTAATAATAAATTCAGAAAAATAAAATATTCATATTTAATTATAGGTGTTTTTTAAAGTCTTTAATATTTTAAGCTGTACTAGCTGGTACCAACTTCTTTTTTCTAGAAATATTATATCATTACATTATTCGATTATTTCAATACATCTAAAAGTAAAAAAGCAGGTAAGTGGATAACACTGTTGTACACTAGGTGTCTAGAGAGTCACTGTAATTGATGTGTTAAATTTGAATTCAATGATAAAAATCATTGTATACTAAAAATGATTTTGATCGAAAACCTAACAGCCTCTTTTATGATATTATTGTGAATATAGTAATTTACTTTTAGGCATTAGTTCTATACAGAAAATATTAATTTAAATTCATTTTTACCAAAAAATTGCATTTGAAAATGGCACTTACGTGGAACCTTGTTTCAAATTTTCAATTATTAGCTATAAAAATTGAACATTTTATGAAATTCTAACTCAAAATAATTTGCAAATTTTTGTGATTTTTAAGAATTTTGTTAAAATTTGAACTTTAGACTCAATTTTTTTTCTAATTTCTACTACATCAACTAATTAGGAACCTCATATTAGATTTGCAAGTTATTTTAACGATATGTTTTTATCGATATTAATTTTATATGCCTATAAATAGCTCAACATGAGTCAAAATATTTTGCAAATGTTTAAGTATATATAAAATGCTAATACAAACATTAAGTGAAAATGTCATGTATCTATGGTAATTTTTTTTAGTTACACCAAAAACCAAAATCGATTATGTCAAAAAAAAATGTTGGATTTAAGATTAATATTTTTTTTTTGTTTTTTCAACTCTTTTGAAAACTAATAAGAATTTTAAATATTAGCTCCCTAGATGCATTAACTAGATCCACTTTAGTAGAGATACAAAAAATATAAATAATAATTTAAAAAAACACATCATTAATATCTATACTCAAAGTTAGGTAAGCTTCTGGATATATTATGAAGAGAGCTATTGGGGTAAATCATAAGAATTTTGGAAAACTATTTAGAATAAATTATATACCAAAATATACTTAAAATACAACACTATAAACGAATTATTGAAAACAGTAATAGTTAAAAAATGTAATTATTAAACCAATTAATAGGTGTACAAAGATCGTTCTACGTTTATTATATAAAATACATCTGAGTACAACTTGTATTTTAGTTTTGATTTCATTAATTGTTCATTGATATCTAAAATTATTATTTTAAAGACTGTGACATTTTATTTTGAAATCTAAACAATAAATGAAGATGATACTGAAAATAAATAAATATTCTTTATATAATTGACAAACTTTCAATGATTTATACAAACTTGGTAAAATAATTACCTAAACTACCTATATTATTTATCTTATAAGCAATAATATATATTAGAAGTATATTTATGTTATGTACAACTTAAACAAATGCTGAAAAATGTCTACTATAAAACGAGTGAAAATCTTCGATTATTATATGAAGTGATGCAAAACCTTCCAATTTACAACTTCGGTATGAATATAAACTATTAAGAATAATTGAAATAATAATATGTATAACAATTAATAATTATGACTTAGGTATTTATTATTTATTATTTATGTACACAATATAGTAGTATGCCTAATATAGTTTTTGGCTTTTTAGACTATTGCCTATCATGTAGCGATTTTAGGTAGATACATACATCAAAAAAGCAACTACTCTGTCAGTACAGAACATATTTGTAAATGGTTATATTATAAGGGATAGAATATAGATGTTCTTAATTTTTTAACACTCCAAAAACGAAGTTTTATTTTAAACTTTCTTTTTATACACAAGCAAAGTTTACCGAGTATCCATTCCATCCATAAGGTCTTATAGAAACTAAACTTAAAGATAAACTCACGAGACAATATACCCGCAAGAAGTCACAACTCACAAAGTTTGAACATTTCAATTAGTAAAACGTTAGTCAAAGATAATTTCACTATAAAGTTGTTCTTGTTTATTTCTAATTATTAGAAATTTATTTGAATGAAAATGTAATATAGAATACTTGCATCGTATTATAGTATACAGTATAGTAAAACCGTTAATTATTACATATAATAACAATAAAAAAATTTTATTACTGGAAAATGTTGGAAAAATAAATTATCCTTCTACAATTTCTTGTAATGTATTTAATAAATAGAAACAATAGAAAAAATAACATCTGTATCGTCTATAAAATGTCATGTCCAAAGAGCTTTCGTATATTTGATTAACTATATGAGTAATTAGTTTGTAAACAAAATTTAACCCTTTTATGTTTTACTCTTCTTCTTTGCTAAAAGGGATAATTTATAACAGTGTTTAACCAATGCTAACCGATTTTGACTTTACTATCCTGCCGCAGGTGGTTTTTAACAAACAAAACCGAGGTACCCAAAAAGGGCTCCTTTAATCGTCCATAAAGACGTATGTCCCAGCTTCGAAAAAAAATACCATATTGTAATATTTAAACTAATATTGCAAACAATTTAGAAATATCAAAAGAGGCACAAGTATACAATTTAGTACACAAAACTGAAATATTTACAAAAATGTTTACCTCATCTGCAGAATATTTAAAACGAGGTTACCTATATAATATGTTTTCTCAAAATATTTCATATCATATTCAATAAAACTACATGTACTACCATTGTTATAACATTTAAAAATTAAATTAATAATAATAGGTATAATATATAGGTATCTGGGTATATTTTAAAAACCCTTTAATTTTTTCTTAAATCAAACTACTTGTCATTATTTTTTTGATGATTGACTATACTACTATAGCATATTATAATGATTATACCTACTGAATTACCTAGAAAAATTAATTTAATAATAACGACAGTTGAAAACGTCCCACAAAAATCAGAAAGTAGTGTATTTTTTCGAAATATAAAATGAATTTATATGATTAAAGGTTAGGTAAGGTTAGATTAGGCTTAATTTCGAAGTAACAAGAAATTAATTCACAAGGATATCCTATAAAATTCTAATAAATAAAACGAATTACTTATACAAAAATATTAGAATTGTTTTTATATAAAAAAAAATTGTTCTCCTGTAATTAAGTTTAATTTAATCCTTTACCGAGCCAAAGAACTGCCTTGCCATGAACAGATTAAAAGCCATGTTAAACACCACAATTAATTTTATAAAGCTATTATTAAATGCTAAATAATAAGGATACTTTCTTCTTGTTAAATTATTTCGATCTTCAATATTTATTTATTTTAGTTTAGTTTTAATAAATGTCATTCGAAATAAACAGTTTTATAATTATTTATTGAGAAATTAAATAAAATTTAAAATTACTTTTAATAAAATCCTACTAATAATTATAATAATAATAATAATAACCAATTTTGAAACTCAATGATAATTAAATAAAATAGCACTGAAAAGATAAACGCATACAGAAGAGAAGACATCAGTGTTTAATATTTATAAATACTCTAGTATATAATACGTAACAAATGGTTGGAAATAAATGTTTAACTTATTCTCTGTATCAGTTTAATATACAAAATTAATAATGCAAATCAAGAAGAATGTATAATTTAATAAGAGGGAACGAAATTGTTTAGAAACCATGCTAATAAAATATGAATATTATATAAATATTTTAAATTCAATTTTAAAATAATTGTGATTAATAATAGTTGTTCAGTATAATAACAATTATTTTCAACTCTCGAAAAGTTACTGGTAGTGATTACGTCGAGTAAGCTTCTAGAACACATAATGAACTTGGAAGTAGGAGTTTTTAATTAATAACAAACAAACGGACTACTTAAACGACAAACCAATGTATGTTTAAAAACATTGAAAATACTTTTAACTCTCGTTCTTAAACAATAATGATTATAATACAATATTACTTTTAAGTTGTAACCTCGCAGACAATTAGGAGAAAATAATAAAGAATAGATAAGATAGTCTAGATACACATCGTATTTATAATAAAAATCAATTGTCAACATTTAAAACGAAAAGCTTGAACAGTTTATAAGAAATAAAAATAACTACATTATTATTTTTTAATACCATTTAAATTATTATTAAGACTTCAATTGTTCAACAAATCGTTTTAATAATTTAAGATTTTAATCATTCAAATGTGAATCGGATTTAATTTAAATTTTAGATCAAAATCAATGTATTAAAAAAAACCAATCGATCATTATGGATTAAACGGAAAGCTCTAAAAATCAGTTTTCTTAAAATTAAAATACATTATAATTTATATTATATACCTATCCCGAAATTCTACTCGGCGGATTGTACCTAATATCGATTGAAAGAAAAATTTTGTTTTATTTTTAATTTTTAAATTGCTTCGTAAAAAGTGAAAAATAAAAAGCTCTGCGAGGGAAAGCTAATGACAACAATGGGACGATATTATACAGCCGGATGTTGTCGTTTGGCAAATAGTGAATGTGTGTAACGAGACAAGTGGGCGGACGAGGAAATAGACAAACAAAAACATAAAGCAAAAAAACGAATTATTTTCTTTGTCCCCTTAAAGTATTTTATCATTGTTTTTAAACGCCATAAATGAAAACAAGTAAAATTTATCACACAAATATTATATATACATTATACACACACATTAACGATAAATTAATTCCCAGTGGGCTCTATAGAAACACATGCATTAAAACTGCCCCGAATCATTGTTTAAATTTCAATAACTATAGGTATTAATACTTGGTGTCTTTGTAATTAATAACAATTTATAATTGATTATATTCGTGTTTCGAAAAAATATCATAATAACTGTTTAGTACTCATCTTAGCATTTTTACATAATTTTTCATATAAAATTCAAAATAAAAAAAATTATAAAGCACTCACGTGATCAGCATGAAGTAGAGTTTCCGTGGCCACAGCTGTTGCTTCGGTTTGCGTATGGCTAGTACTTGATATACGGTACTGAAGCCCAGATATCGTACAAAATTCCTCGTGTCTTGTAGATCGCGTAGTACTATTGACGTAGACACCAGTAGTGATTGTAACGTCTGTGTCTTGATTAACGATGACAGCAAGTTGTGATGTTGGTGGAGGTACAATGGGTGGCAGAGGGGTTGGCTGAAGAGCTGTACGGACCGTGGACGCTCTATGCCCGTCAGAATCTTCATCTTCAGCGTCATCTTCTGGCTCAGATCTTTCAGAAGATATTTCAGAACTAGTGGTAGATTTCTTTGAACAATCTTGACTTTTTGGAGGCGACTTTTTCTCTGTCGAATAGCTGGCTGCTAATATGGCTGATGCGTTTAGACTTGCCATGCGTTTTTTCACAACCATATCTTTAAGGTCCATAGTAACAGTATCCGCATTACGTCTTTTTCGCTTGGAGCCACCTGTTGGTGAAGTGACTTCTTTGGAAGACTTTTCAGGTTCTTCTTCTTCATCTGTACTCTCAGGTTCTGAAACTTTTGGCTGTTTTTTCGTACGTTTAGCTGATTTTGGTGGTTCGTATTTTGCATCATCTAAGCCTGTAAAAATACATCAGATATATCCCACTTTAAGTATTTATATTCATTTATAACTAATCTACTTTGCATACTATATAATAATATACTATATATACAACGATAAACATGTAATCTAATAAGCTAAACTTTAAATAAACCGTTTTTAAATTTTGTGAAGAGAAAGAAGTTGTTATTTTACAATGATGCTAATTGCTTCTATTTTGTGAATAACTTTTCGACCGGAAGAATTAATACAATATTGGTAGGTATACAAAAATATATTTTTCAGAAACAAAATTAGTTCTTTTGAGAGGTGATTTGTATATATTTTTGATAAACGCGTAAGGGAAAACCGGTGGAAAAGCTATTAAATCAAACTTAACACATTTTTCCATGAAATTCAAGGGTAATAGAGTAATATTTAGGAGGGAAAAATATTTAACTAAATTCTAAAACCTATTTATAGCATATATAGATATAAGGTTGGTATTTCTTAAAAGTGATATGTATTAAGCAAAAGTCCGTGGTATGAAAGTGTGGTAACGAATATGAAATAAGTAGGTATATAAATTCAAAGCATGCTATGTCAAAGAACTCAAAAAGAGGCAAAAATATTTTGAAAATGTCAAGACTTTGTGGTCTGCAATTATTCAGTTTTTATTAATAACGAACGAAAAAGATTTTTCAAAACTAGTTTTGCGTAAATGTCTCATTTGTTCGTAATTTTGTTTTTTATTAGATCCCATTATTTAAGAAAAAAACCTACTGTGAACCTTACTTTTGATCCTCGAAAGTATTATCCAGATCAAATTCCCTACCAGAAACCTTCATACAATTTGAAATCTGAGTATATTTTTCTACTACAAATAAAGTGTCTTTGGGGACAGAAACAATATTAAAAAAAAACCCTCATTGTAAAACAAATGCATTCATCGCCCCGCTCAGAATCTAAAACGAGAATTCTTGTAATTCAGATGCGTGAATTGACAGTTGTCAGCAATAAACTACTTCATTTAAAAATATCTTATTATTAATTATTTAATTCAGTTTTATTTATTCGTGTAATCAAACAGTAGAATGAAACCCGGTTGATATTTACGAATAAGAATGAAAACAATCTTTCTAACAACTTATCAACTAAACTAATTAATATTGTTTTTTAATTTTAATTTTTATAAGAACCGTTTATTTATTAATATGAATGAGAAGAGAACATATTTTTAAAATTAAGAACTATAAAAAATACTTATGAAACATAATGTGTCAGAATGTCTGTGTGGGTTTGGTTAGGTTAAGAATGCTTTGTGGAATGCATTTTATCAATTTAATATAGGTTTGGTAGATATTATGGAAGGAACAATTAGGTAATTAATAACCGATTATAAGCTATAACCTAACCAGCAAATGTATATTATTTTTTGTTTTGATTATTATTTAACACTTTAACCATTTAGACCTTTCCTAGTACTCGTAATTTCAAAATCATATATTATCGAGTATATTATTAAGTACCTACCTATGTTTTTTAACTAAAAATGTATTTAGTTTATTTCTATATGAATTATTAATTAATATTATTTTCAATCCCTAATATTATCTTAAAACAATATTACCTGATGAAGAACTGTTAGTTGAACTTGTATCATGCATATCCCAATGTCTTCCAACACTTTTTAAACCGGGCGTTGTCCTTTTCGACGTTCTTTTTCCTTTTCTAGCCGGAATTTCTACATCTGGTTTTTTTTTACTTTTTTTAGAAGCCGCATTTATTGTAGCAGCTGCAGAGGCAGCCATAGCGTCAATCAATGCACTTTTACTTTCATTCTCATATAAACAATGAACTTTGGCAATGGCGTTAAGAGACGCTACTCTAGGTCTCTTGGCAACAGGTCTACCTTTAACTTTAGTCTTTGGTGCAATTACTTTTGTTTTTCCTTTTGATTTGATTTTATCTACTACCAATGGTTTCTTTCTCTTCTCAACTTTAACCGGTTTTGTTGCAGATTTTTCAATTTTCTGTTTTTCTTTTTTTTCTTTTTCAGATTTTTGTTTTTCGTTTTTTCGTTTTTCAGTTTTCAGTTTTTCAGTTTTATGTTGATCGTAATTTTGCTTTTCAGTATTTTGATTTTCAGTGTTACTTTTAGATTCTTTTTTTACAGGTGCTTTCTCGATGTCCATCTTTTCATTTTCTTCGGTTTTTACCGAGTAAGGCAATTGGCTAACTGATATTTCTTTAATTTTTATACAAGTATTATCTTGTCTGATCGTTATAGTGTTGCAAACACTACCATCAAAATCACAAACTGGACCATTTTTTAATTGAAAAACTTGTAATAAAGCAACATCGTCCGGGTTTTCATCTTTTACTACATCCATACATTCTATGTTGGGATTGTCATCTATCTTCTTGGCTGAGTTTATTTTTACCTTATTTTTAGCAATAGCTTTTTTTGGTTTATCTTTTTTATCTGACTTAATCTCCACACGTGATTTTATAGAATCAACTTCCTCTACAATCTTTTTTGCCGGTTTTGGAATAGGTTTCTTTTTCACATCTTTAACCTTCTTATCTTTCTGAACTTTAGGTTTCTTTTCTTCTTTATCTTCAGACTTTTTTACAGGTTTTTTAGTCTTTAGCAACTTGTCACATTTTTCGCTGTTTCCCGTAGAACTAAGATTTTTTCCTTTTTTAACAGCCGGCTTTTTTATGATTTTTGCAGTTAATTTTTCTTTTAGCTTTGGTTTAACAAATTTTTTCACCAAATCTTTTTTCTCGTCCAAGTCTTCAGTTTCTTTATCATTTTTTTTAATAACTTTTGCCGTTTTAATATTTTTTTCAGTTTTGAGTGTTTTTTGAGATAAAGTGGGTTTTTTAACAGATTTTTTTGTCAAATTGATTGGTCCGGGTGGAGAGTCACTTGCGTTAGATGCCTTTTTTTGTTTTGTTTTAGATAAACTTGATGGTTTTTGACTCTCGACGCCCGTAAATGTTTCTGTGCCTTTTCTAGACGACATACTGAATGTCTTGTAATACAAGAATGTATTACACGATTACATTTTAATTTTCAAATCTGAAAAATAAATAAATCATAAAATTATTATAAAGAATATTTACAACAATTAAATAAGTATTTAGGTATATATGGAGACTTTTAGGTTTGTGCTATGTTATACTTTTATGGAAAATCTTCTTAGGAATATTATTTGACCCAATCTATAAACCCACCCTTAGTCACCTTCAAAATAATACCCTACAAGTATGGTATTGAGATTCATCACTCTAATGTTATAAAAATGAAATATCTTAAGAGATTAGGGAAAATATAATAAACATGTAAATCCACACTAGTCAAATGGACATATTGTTTCCACAGGAGAACATTCTCGATGGAAAATAAATCGAATAATAAAAACCGTACGATTCAATAACGTTGAAGTCTTCCGCGCGTATCGCCGAGGCAAAGTCGCTGTCCGGTGATAATATTATTATTATACGTGTAAGTAACTGCGCGAGTACCAATATACAATCCAAGGTCGGCTGTTGAACCGGATGGGTGTACCCTACAGATAAGTACTCGCGCTACCTACAATTACAGAGTCGTCGTTATTCGCGTTGATTGTCGTTCTGAAATGTCTTCGTCAATCGTGACACGCGGAGCACGGAATGAATGGGTTGTAAGTATACTGAGTAGCAGCCACCTAGGAGGGCCCTAGCGCAGAGTAATGTTACAACGTAATTAATACCACCGATACACGGTCTCAACGGCGCTTTTATTATATGGCATCGCTGGAGGTGGCAGCAGAACCTCCGCGTAGAAATGTTTTTACGGTATTTTTTTTGTTATCCGTTCATAGGCCTACTACCGCCGAGCATTACACAACTGTAATAATATAATATTATAATATTATATTCTGAGCGCGCGGCAACGAGTTGACCCCGATTCCCGGAGGCGCGCGTGTTTATTGAATGGAAATGGAGGGGACGGCATAGGCGGCGACGGCGACGACGACTATGACGACTATGACGGCTACGATGCACGCGAGCGGGAGGCGAGACATCCGCGAACGCTCGAGTTACACCACCACGGCGAATGCATCGGCGGCGGCTGCGGCGGCGGTGGCTGCTACCGGCAGCGGCGTCAGGCAGCTGCGGCACGTCCGGTTTCGCGGCAACCGACACACGACGACTACCACCAACCTACCACCACCACCACCACCACCACACCGACCCTGAGATCCGCGAGATCCTCCGGTCCCAAAGTCCCCCAATAATAATGCTATGACGACACGACGCAATATCGTCGCACGGCAGATCGATCCGGCTTCAATAACAACGACCACGACGTCCCAACAAACGTAATATTTTAGCCACAATACCGCTACCGTATTATCATACCATACCATACTTTACTATAATGGGTACCTTGTGTTGCAGCCGTCGACAGGAGGCGACGACGGCAACGGCGGCGGCATCAGCGGCACGCATTGATTGGCCACCGGCGGCGGCGGGGTGGCCGGCGCCCCTTTCGCGCGACGCACTCAAAAACCAACGAAATATCAAACGAACGCAGAGGAAACGAACGACGACTCCGACGGCAATCTCTCGACTCGCGCGCGGCGACTTATTACCGTTCGCTATACATATTATATACGCGGGAGCGCGCGCGCGCACCGAACACTGTGCACGCGGATACGGACAAGCGCGCGCGACGGACGACACGAAAGATCGTACACTCTATACCATAGTCGTCGCGTTTCGTGCCACACTCGTATATCAAATTGTATAGCACCGATATATGTCACAATAATATTATGAACTTTTCGATTGAATTATTGTATTTATTATGATTTTGACATGATCAGAATCGCGCGCGCGGCACACCGGGTGACGCGGTACCACGGCCGACGGACGCGAACAATGCACTGCTGTGCTGGTAGTCGTCGTCGGCACTCGGCAAGTACGCGCGGATAGGACGGTGGCGGTGGTGGTGGCGGTGACGCGCGGCGGCGGCGGCGCGGTGGTGGTCGGGCAGACGGTTGGCCATGCGGCGGCGGTGACGACGGCGGAGCGGTACGCGCACGTACGGTGTGCTCGCGGAATGCGGTCTACGGGGGGGAAAACGGCGGCACCGCAGCGACATCGAGCGGACTGGCCCCGCGTAATGGTCCAAATTGTTTTGTTTTTCATTATTTTTGTGTTATTATTTTCATTATTGATATTAAACATATTTTGATGTAGTGTTTCGTAATGATTACCGCCGAGTGGCGCCGGCGACCAATAAGTACCTCGACCATCGGCTGATCAATTGCATCGAGTGCCCCCGATTCTTGTTGTAAGCCGTCGATCATCTTTCGACGTTATTTGTATACGCTGCAATATTTTTTGTTTTGCTGAATTTTTTGCTTACATTTAGAGTATAAGTCAGAGCTTGGACAGAGGGGCTGTTCTAACCAATATGATCAATTCTATATGTTAAAACGCTGAGCAGTTGCATAAATACATGTTTGACATTTTTAACCAGTACGGCTTCGGAAGTACCGAAAGGCTTAAATACGTAAAATACATATTTGTAAAATTGACATACCAATATTAAGTAAATTCGAATTCAAATCAATTTCATTATACGTTTTTCAACAAAAATCTTTAAATAGATTATAAAAAATATTAAGTAGGTATGAGAGGCGTAGTCAAGAATTTTGAATGTGAAGTTCAACTTTTTTAATATAGTATAATCAATATACATTATAAATTAAAATTAAAATTATATGTAAGTAGTAAGGACATATATATATTTATATATGTTAAGTGTACCTGGGGAGTTGAACCCCTTAACTCCTCCCCCCTGAGCACGCTCTTGGTAGGTATGTAGTATATGTTTGTTATTTTGTGCACACCGGTTGTTCAGCGAACTTCTCATTTTTTTCACTTCCTTGCTCAAAAATATGATGAACAGCTTTAAAAATTCCTAAACGTAAGCTCTGATATGAGTAGGTATAGGTATAAAATATGCAATATAACCGAAATTCTATAGGTTTTACATATTGTGCATTTTTGTACGTTTGCGTGAGTAATAAGTACAAAAATATCGATAAAAAAATTGTAAATCATAGGAATTTATGATCCAATAGTTTATTGTAGTCTCATATAGTCATATCCTGCAAACTGAATTCAAAAATATGGATAATATAATATGGCTATAATATGTACAAAGTAATAATAACTAGGTCATAGAATGTACCCTGTTTTTGTAGATACGCGGTATACCCTGCCATTTCCTACAAGAAAAATTTGCCGCATTTTTACAATAATATAAGCTTGGGTGGCCCAAGTTGGTTGTTGGACCTAACTCAGTGGATATTGCCTTCGTTTCATTGCATTTCATTGTCAAGTATGTATATTTTAATTTCTATCCAAAACATAAAACATTATAACTACCTACTATTATGTTATTCACCAACTATAACCTAATTGATATATCTAATAATTACCTAGATAAATAATATTTAAGTATTTTAATAATTTGTTAAAAACAATTTATTAAAATATGTTTGTACCCATACATATGTATACATATATTACTCATAAGTAGATATATGACATACCATCGGCGTACCCAGTGGGGCTAAGGGGGATTCAGCCCCAACCCATTTCCATGTTTAGGTATAAATCTTATATAATAAAAGGCAAAGTACAAACTAAGATATTTCTGTAAAAAGCTTTGAAGAAACATTTTGGGTATTATCAATTATTTGTAGAAGTTATTACAGTTACGGGATTTAGTAAGAACGGCCTAGTATAAACTTACGGTATCAAATTCTGATTTACTTTGTTTAGCCCCCCGATGTGTTTTTAATTAAAAAATCCTGGGTTTGTCACTGTAACATATGTATTTTGTATTCATAACAGAAGTCCGACGTCCGGACAACAATTTATTGAGTGAAAAGTGCATATGACTATTAAAAATTTTATATTTTAGTAAGTACTGCGTGTTGATAAATCAAACAAACATAAATATATAGTGAATGTATAATATATACATAAAACTAAGATAATCTTTTAGGCATGAAGTATGGACTATTGATGATAATAATTGATAATTGATACTGATTAAATTATAAATTATAAACTGTTTAACTACTAATTAGTAATTACTAATTACTAATAGATTAGCAAAGATCTTATTCACAGTTATATTTTGTAGGACGTATCGTCGTATCAATAAAGATCGAGAATTATATGAAATCTTTGTTGAATATACTAATGACTAATAATGATTAATAATATGGGCATATTATTTAGACTATAATAGGATTGGTAAGAAAAACTATTACTCTTCAGGCCTCATTAGCTTCCTCGTATGTTCTACTCTAGTGATTGCTAAATTGGTATAATTATTAATTATATTTTATAAACCAGTATTCTATAGACGATATTAAGTATTTTTAATTTGTATATATGTATAATATACAGGGTGTTTTAATAACTCGACTCGACTTGACATAATTTTTTTTGTACTTGCAAATACGAACACTCGACTTTAATCAAGTATCTTCTTAAATCGAGTATTCATTTCACTATTTTTAAAATTTAAAATTTAAAATACTATAAATAATATTTTATTGAAAAATAAAATTTAAAACTATAAATAACTGAAAGAACCCAAATTTTAGTATAGTTTAAAATACTCAAGCAATTCCTAGTACTCGACCCTTTTTTCGAATACTTGGAATTTGTCAAGTACTAGACTCTTTTTCAAGTATGTACTCGAATTTTGAATCCACTCGATTTGAAATAATTGAAACTCAACTCGACTCGACTCAAATTAAAAAACAGTAAAAATGGTTAAGTAATACCAGGGGGGAGTTTGAACACATACCCCCCTCCCATGAGTAGGCCGTTGATTATATATATGTGTGATCTAAATAAGGGAGGAAAGTCAATCTGAGGTAAGATGATTAGGTCAACTCACCTTGACGCAGTAATGCGTGGTGCACTACTATAATATTCAGTTTGAAAGCAATGTAATTAAATCATCGCATACCAACCTACGAAAAAAATCTTAAACGGAGCTTTGTTAAAAACCTCTTTTGGTGTCCACCGACATTTATCATTTTTTTTCGTATGCCTTATTTTAAATTTAATAACTCAATTCGTACTTATTATTCTTCATTTAATTTAACCAAGTGTCTAAGTATTGACTTTTTATTATTAAGAAGAAAATATGTTCATATTTGTTTTATCAATAATCTTATTTATAATAAAATAGATCGAACTGAATTATTAAGAGGTATAAATTTGAATGTGCCATCCTTATTCCGTTAACTATTGATTAAAACGT
Source organism: Aulacorthum solani (assembly GCA_008528875.1). Taxonomy (NCBI): domain Eukaryota; kingdom Metazoa; phylum Arthropoda; class Insecta; order Hemiptera; family Aphididae; genus Aulacorthum; species Aulacorthum solani. The sequence continues at coordinate 34,527 of PVMI01023564.1, forward strand.
TCCTCTCTGTATTACTCACCAATCACCAACGTCAAAATTACAGCTATTTTGGAACCTATACTATCAGAATGATATGCGAATAATTGTAATAATATGGCTTGGTAAAGCGTGGTCTCAATCCGCGGAAATGCTCTGAATAGCTCCCGGATGGGTGACCACCCCGGTTTTTAACAACAAATTCTTGCCACACTTACAAAAACGTGTTCCAACCAATCGTTCCCCCAAACTGTACCAGGTTAATTGACCTTAGTAGTTGAAGCCTTAATAGTTAATGCAAATAAAAAAAAAATTGTAATAATATTAAAGATTTTGATTTCTTTTACCGTGATATTTATTATCTGATCAATTCTGTTGAAGTAATTTTGTATTTTTTACAGCTGTGATTTGTATTGGTATATTTAAGTTATTTTGGCTGCTAATTTAATATTTTGTATTTACTATAGTATTTGACTTAGGGGCGTTCAATAAATTATTATTATCATCATTGTCATACCATTAACCAACAGACCGAATCAATTAAGTTAATATTTATTTTTATAAGCAAACATTCCTTACAAATAAATCACTTAAGTAGTGGTATAACTTGAAGTCCTACTGAAATATATTTTGTTCCTGTATAACGATAAAGTTGACCAGAAAAAATATGCAAAAGCATGAGTCCTTGCTCTAAATCTTACATATAGTTTATATTTTAGTAAAACCATTTTTAAGGATTATTATCCTTTGTATAAACATTTTAATAACTAAAAAACTACTTATTAAAATTTTGATTTAGATAGGTATACAAAATTTTCAAGAAAACTATCAACTAAATATACTTCAGTAAAAGAGGGAGGAGGTTCTCATTTAAAAAGCAGAAGTTTGTATCACCGCAGGACACTCCTTACTCCTTAGGTTAAGTAATACAAAAAAAGTCTTTATAGATACATATACTTAGAAATTCTAAGAATCAGAGTTTGAATAATTACACAATTAAAAAAAAATGAAAATAAGCATGCTTAAAAAATCACCTCAGTTATATATACAAGGCATATACACCATAATATACATTAATAATACATTATACATGGTAATGTCGATGATATACGAGCCCCTAGACCATTTTCCCTGCAGTTAATTATCGTTATAGTACAAATACTTTACAATATTCTTTAATTACACAACTAATATTAAGTCATCATCAGTTTTACTCACTAGATATTGACAAGAATGTAGTATCAAAGGAGCCAGAAATGTAGGAAAAAAATTTCATCAAATAATTGAATTTTAAGACAGCAATGGATGCCTTTTTGTTCTATAGCAAATAATTAAATCCGAATGTATGTATTTTCTATTGAAAATATTTTTATTTGTGTATACTTCCTGTATCGATAAATAAACCAGAACGTACATTTTCATGTTAAAGTGGATTAAAACTTACTTACGGAATAGTACGCCTATGTCATAAGGATGTAATCGGGTTTTTAATTATGATCCAATTAAATTTTTCGCAACAAATTAATTTTGTTTTATTTCAAGCTACTTAATGAATTAGATAATATGTCTATAAATAAACATATTTCTTTGCGTATCAATGGAAAAAAACAAAAATTAAAAAAATTCTGATGAGAACCAAAAAGTTCTTCAGATAGAACCTTTTGGTTGCATTAATATATTTTCTTTTACTTAATTAGAACTTTTTCATTCTGAATTGAATGTATGTCTTAACTAAAACATTACCAACTTTAAAATAAGGTCATTAATAGTAGCATTGCCTTTTCATTTAAATAAATAGCTATTTACAAGACCGTATCTGGAGAGGCAGTTAAAGGTTCAACATTCGCCAAAACCCCTCCCCCCAGCAAAACTTTCTTCGATTATGTTAACTTAAAAATAATTATTTATTTAAGCTATTTAACACATACGTCGTATGTGTTTTTGATTTTCATTAACCACCATCCCACTCACTACAATTTGTACCAAAAAAAAATTGCTATAAAAATACTGCTATAAATTGGGTAGACAAAATAGTAATACGTGGTACAATATAGAATTATACAAAAATAAAAGGCTAACAAGGTTTCAAATGGTAAAGTAAATTAAGTGAAAACAACTTGTGGTCATAATATTTATTTTGACTATGTTGGGCCTACTATATATTTTAGACATTGACTTGGAACAGAAAACATTATATAATAAAAACAAAAATAGGATCACGAATGAATGGTTATTGTACCATTTACCATATAAACCTAATTGTAATTGTATACATAATGCTATATGTTATATTTTTTCTCGTTTTTTTCATATAGGTACTTAAGTTACTTATTCATATTAATTAACTGAACTTGGTTATTAGTTATATATAATTTATAAATTGTATTTTTAAAAATATTTAACTCTCTATCTCCAACACTAATAACCAACAATAATTTCAACTTTTGTCTAACCTAACCTAACCCAACCTTGCCTGGGTAAAAAGTTAGAAAATCTAATAAAAGGCTCTTACAAAAATATGCTCTTTACAACAGCAATTGAAAAATATTAAAAATAAATAGGGTTGATTTTTTTTATTAGCATTTAAAGTTCAAATTTTATAACAACATTCATAAAATTCAAAATTTACCAATTATTTTGTAGCTAAAATTTATAAGATGTTCAACTTCAAAATTTAAAACAAGATTGCACGTAAAAAATTAATTATGTAACCAAAAAATCCAAAAAAATATAAAAACAGGTTTTTTTATAGTTCTTTTATGTTCAAATTTGAACAAAAATAATTAATAATAATAACAAGAATGATGTTTAAAGTTATTTTGTTGGGATTTAAAAATATTATTCAAGAGTAAATGAAACTTTTGTAGTATACTATTATATTTTATACACACAATGAATTTTCAAATTTATTATTTTGACAAAAATTAATTTAACTATTACTGTACAACTAATATATGTCCAATAGTAAAATAAATTACTTTAATCACAATAATATCATGTAATATACTAAGTAATAAGTAATATTACAGGCTCACAAACCCTCTTCGCTCAGAATCGTTTTTTGTGTATCTACAGTGATTTTGAACCATTAAAATAAAATGTAACAACACCCATTACAATGACCCGCTTGTAACCTATCTGTACATCAGAGCAACGTCTACTTTTAGATTCTGAGCGGAGCGATGAATGTATTGATTTAACAATGATGTGTTTTTTTTCTGTATACACGAGAAGTAGTCGAAATAATGCTTCGATTTTCAACTTCAGTAACTTTTCTGGTTGGAAAGTGAATCTAGTTGGTGCATTGGGGAGGTTATTTTTTTCATTTAAAATTCCCAGTAGTTTTCAAAAGCACCGGCAAAAAAAAAACAAAAAAATTAAGGAAAAACGGGAATTTTTACGCAAAATCAATTTTGGATAAAATCGATTTTAGGTATTGTTGTAACTCTATTACAAATGACCATAGACACATAAAATTGTCACTGAATGTTAATACTGACATTTTATATACTTGATAGAATTTTCAAAATATTTCAAATCTTTTTATGTTATTTATATACATTTGAAATTTTCAATCTTTTAGTTTTTTTTTTTTTAATGACAATAAAATTTTATTAATTGGCTAAAAAAGCTTCAAAATTTAATACAAGGACCCTGATATATTGTTACAACGACAGTTAAAAAATATTAAAATTACATATACACAATTTTTTTTAATAAACATTTACAGTTCAAATTTTGACAAAATACGTAAAAATCACGAAAATTTGCAATTTATTTTGAGTTAAAAATTCATAAAAATTTGTCTTTTTAAATCTAATACTTGAAAATTTTATACAAGATTCTTCATAAGTTTGCCTACTTTTATCAAAACAAATTTCTACCGGAAAGTCAAATTAAATTTTTATGAGCATTTGAATTACAACATTTTATATTCACTCAATTTCTGGTGTACCGATATTCTTATTTTATTGTTATTCAAAAACGAATAACCGTAGAAGCTTGAAATTCACACCATATGTTTATTTTATCAATTCCTTTACTCGATAAAATTTTCAATGTGCTTCAACAATTTTTGAGTTATTTATAGACATTTTAAAATTTCCATTTTTTAGTTTTTTATTCTTTGAATTTCAATAAAATTTTATTCGTTGAGTCAAAAAGCTTGAAAATTTAATACAAGGCTCCTCATATATTGTTACAATAGTAATTGAAAAATATTAAAAATACAAAGTTACATTTTTTTTTATAAGCATTTAAAGTTCAATTTTTGACAACATTTATCAAAATATCAAAAATTATTAACCATTGTAATAAAAAAATTATAAAATGTTC
>PVMI01023567.1:0-10253 GCA_008528875.1 Aulacorthum solani
AGAGATATTTAGGCCATATGATACAATATCAAAAATTATATAATGAAAATATATACTTCACATAGAGGCTGACAGACTGCCTCTCACTTAGAATCGTTTTATCATTACATATTCATTGAATTCAAAATTTAACACACCCATTATAGTGACCTACTAGGAACCTACAGTGCAGCAGAGTTGTAGGTACTCACTAATCACTTACAAACCATTTTTTAGATTAAATATTTCTGAAATTCATTGTATTATAATTATTTAGTAGTTGGTACTATTTATAAGCTAATGTTGTAAAAATAATATACTTTTTTCTATTAAATAAATATTAAGTAAATAGTATAGGTAGGTATAGGTTTTAACTCATAAAGTAAAAAAAACATAGTTTTATTAACAAGGCAAATCTACTTTTATTACAATTTTTAATAAACACTCCATAACATTTTTAATAAATAAATAAATAAATAAATAAATAATAAAGAGCCTAAATGACTTAACTTTTACATCTTAAGAAATAAAAATGCTAATATTAATATAATATATAAGTTTTACTCTTTTATATTGTTCATTCGAATGAAAGCTGATTTGCTTATGATTTACAATTACACGAGTGTTGACATGTTGCCATTAATTTATTAAAATAATTTTCTAAACTTGTTACAATATACAAGAATGACTAAAAATATTATTCTAATATAGAAAGCCATATGCATTTGGTGAATTGTGATTTGTGAATTAACATTATTATCGAGAGATAAGCCAGAGAATAATACATTTGCGAATCATAAAATATTATTTTTACAATTTAAATCAAATGTGATGTAACCTAAAGGAACTTACTACAAAAATTACATTCCACAATATACAAAATACATTTTAGATATAATATTTCAACTGTAAAGCAACTTAAATACAGTTTTATTTTATTTTACATACTTCATTGCTAAATATTGTACTTAGTGTAGTTTATAAATAATGAAAACTAAATTGAATGCTCTCTTTCATCAAGCCTCTTAAAATATTTGTTTATTAATAATTAAAAACTAATGACTTAAGTCATAACATATAAATAAAATATTGCACATAATTATAATTAAATAGTAATTGGGACAAAATAGTAAAGGAGACTTTTAAATTATAACAGGTTTAGGTACAAACGTTATATAATACATTTTTTTTAATACACAATATATAGTAAAATTATTTATGCTTTTATATTAGTAACATTAATATATAATACTCATAATAATATTACTGATCAAATTGTGTAAAAACCTCTAAATAATAATTATGAGGTTTGATCAAAGCATATTTTACTAAGCCCTCTAAAATGGAAAAATTATCTTAACACTCTTACAATATTATTACATTATGATGTTTCTAATAAAAGGCTCAAAAAATGTGCACCACAGAAAATCAATACTTAAGTTGTATCACAGACAGGGGAAATAAATAAGAAAATTTCATTTAAGAAGATTGAAAAAAAACACATTTTGAAGACACCTAATTGGCTATAATTCTATAATTTGAATTCACCAAGGCCTCCACATACTATCATGTTCGTGTTCTCTTTTTACACTGAAATCAATAGGTTCATCACCCGGAGGCCTTGGTTCAGCCCCTTGGTTTTGTTGGCAATGCACATAGTGACTTGGTAACAGAAATACAACTTGGCCATCCGGAAGTTGTGAAGGAATTACCTAGAATTATTAGTCAATATAAGTATAAGCAAACAATAAAAACATGTTTTTCAATTTAAAATTCTCCAATAGGTACTTCTAACTATGAAAAAAATTACTAACCTGTACGACAGATAATGGTTGTGTAGGATCATTAGTTGGCGCTACAACAACACTTGCTGTCAGACCACCACGATCTATTACTTTATCTTCTACACCTACAGATTTACTGCGAGCTCGTTTCTTTGGAGGTTCACATTTTATACGATCATTTTTACTGTCGATCGTACTACAATTTGATTCTTCGTCCCCTCCAATAATGTCCTTTAAAAGAAAAAAAAGTAATTTCTTAAAATCGAATGGTATAAGAAATGTAATAATTCGTGCATGTATATGTATTGTATATATTAGCGTCGACTTAAATAGTGACGCCGATCCTACAGGGTTCATCTATCTATGATCATAGATACCTGAAATCTGCATAAGTACAGAATTTTAGATGTAATATACGTAGCTATAATACAATATTTTTAACCAAACAATGTATCACCAATGTTTGAGGGGAGGTGGGTTAGGTTTTTTATGTATAGTTTATACCTACCTAATGAAATTTGTCATTGCAGGTATCGTTTAGATAACACAAAAATATCATACCATTTGGTATTTACCTAATATACTATTACCGATGAATATAGCTCATAATAGTGCCTAATTGTTGAATATACCTAAGAAATTTATTGGTTTTAACTGTTGTACAGCATACTGACCACACGTAAAAATATTTTTTTGTCTATGAGCTTGTCTATTTGCATGTTCCGGAACAGAATTATATATGTTACTCAAATGGGTCGAGGCGAGCGTTTTTCACAAGACGAAATTTCCGTGTATCACTCGTTCGAGATTGTTTGGCTTCAACTACTACTTAGGTGCAGGTGTGCTTCTCGGAGTTTTATTTCGAACAAATAGTATAAGGACTTTAGGCATTCCATTACTCCGACGTCCGACGCAGGACTTTGACATTTTTTCACTATATTCAAACGTGAAATCGTTTTGATAAAATATATATAGGATCTAAGTATATTTTTTTATAATACCCCCTCTCCCCGCCAATCGGAAAATTTTGAGTACGACATTGGAAACACGAGAACACAACAAAACATCTGGCACATAAGTAACATGTTAGTAACTACAATCTCCTATTATGAAAAATACCCTCTAAACGTAAGCCCGCGAATAGTCGTCTAAACATAAATTATTTATGTTTTTATATTTTGTCCTTAAGATTTTTTTTAAATTTATTTTTATTTACCACGTAATTTATACCTCGTGTTTTTTCCCTCGAGAAACAGATAAAACAACGCGGTATATAAAATACATAAATTGTATACAAAATATTATATTTAATTTTAATTTTTCGTAAGTGAATTTGAAAAGTCATCATAATTAATTCTGTCAGATTTCTAGTCTAATCTGAAATAGACGTTTTTTCAGTTATTATGAATAAATATTAGAATTAAAATTATAAAAATTAATAAGTCCATACTAGACTCTAACTAGGTTTATCATTGTTCATGGCATAATAAGCAGGTATATACTTAATATTTATACTTGATTTTAAGTTTAAACCAAACCAAATGTTTAAAAATAATTCGACGCCATTATACTGTATTATGATAAATGAATAAAATTTAAAGACATACATAATATAGGTAGGTATATTTATATGTATATACTTACATCAGGAATAACAACTGTTGAGTTGCTAAAATCTAAATCAATTTCTGATGAACATGTATCTAAGTGTCTTAACAGGCGTTGTTTTACAGCCGGCTCTATGACTGTGGAACCTGCAGAAAGAAGTGTTCCAGTTCCAGTACTGCACATATGCAGTTCGGGGCACTCCAAAAATCTGGTAACCTAATAATCATCAAGACAAAATACAATTCATTCGTGTGTGTACCATACATGGCGTAAGTCAAACGATTTTATTTTTAGTGGGTTTATTATAATAAATAATAATCTTACCTCTCGAGCGCATTCTTGGAAGCCGGCCCGATATTTATCCCTGACGTCTGAGCTCAGAACTTTTTGCCGTTGTAAATGGCGTACGGTAAGCTCTAATATGTCAGCTTTTTCCAATTTTGAATGCTTGGTATTCTGCAAAAATACATACAAATTATGTCAAATGAGAGAAAACTAAAATTAAAAAACTTAGATAGGTTTACCTCTGTCCTAGTAGAATCTAAAATAAGAGTTTTCAAAAGCGCTAGCGATTGATTTATTCTTGCTCGTCTTCTTTTCTCCATTAGTGGTTTGTTGGCCTAAAAACAATAACAATAAAGCATAAGTCAGCTATTATAATATTATGTCTAGTTTATTGTTATTCATATTTCTAACGCATATCATAACAAAAAATTATGCAATTCGAATGATTGCAGTTGTAGCATCGATTATATAATAGATCACATGTTATAAAACCAATAGGTAAAATTAGTTATAGAAGTATGATTTTAGTTTCCTTACAGTGAACGTCAACTTCCATTGTTTAAGAACTAGAACACATTAAAGTCTAAATAAAGAATAGGTACTATACAACCACTATAATGCCGTCTGTTTTTTAAATACTATTAAATATTATACAATTACATTAAATTTAAGTATTAAAACAAATCAACTATAAAAGTCCTATAGAAAATGATCTTGTTCAATATATTTATGTATTTAATTGTTTAGTTCTTAATTTTTATATGTAAATATGTATAAATTATTTTCAACATTAATAGTTTAATTTATACATGTACGGTATTATTGACATACAGTGTAAGTACCTATGTAATACCTAATCGATTTATTCAGCTCGCGTTGAATTTCAAGACTAATAATTAGGTAGATATATTATGTATATAATACTGATGGCACTGATTTTCTTCCATTTTGTTTCTAACAATTTTTCATTTCAAAAAATTAAAAAAATTTCGAATTTTTTTTACCCTTACCGACATTCTGCTTTTAATATCACTGAGTGACGAAACAGGAACGATATTTGAGGGGCTTAAAATAGGCTACATAAATACAATTATGAGAAAATGAAGTATGAACTATAAATATTATACGCGTACCTACAGACTATATAAACCATATTAACTTTTGTATTCATGTACACGCTTGTTAATAGCAATTTTGATTATTGTCATGTACAATAATAATAATTATAAAATAATCATTATAATGTTAAGAAATTCGTTCAAAAACATGTTTGAAATTTCATAAAGACGGATGAATAATATATTCGTATAGTCGTGTTCTACAGATAATAATATATTAACGTTATTGTATTAATATTTTATAATATTTCGGTTTAGTCGGAAAATACTCGAAACATATCGCTGAGCAGCAGCCGTGATGACGTATGCACGTGTACACATATTATAATATACAAACGGAACTTCAGTCGTCGTAGTGCCACAGTATATAAGTTTATCCAAACATGCGTGTTATACCTACATAAGGTGATTCACCGATCATGCTCACACCCTGCGGTTCTCTTTAATAATGAAAATTTTCCAATTTTAATTGTTAAAACTTTTAAATATATACATCTTAAGCGCCATACCTTCAAAAACTTGAATTATAATATAACATTTAAGGCTTGTCGTGTGCCGATACCAAATACTATTTTTTTCAAATGAGAATTACGCTTTTTTCCTGTATAAATGTCATATTAAGAAGACTTAAAATGTTTGTATCTAAAACAAACGAGTAGTTTTTAGTAGTTTTAGTTTGATAAGATTATTTGAAAACTAAAATAGTTAACATTAATCTATCAATGTTTAGTTTTAACTCTGTAAAAATTTCCGATTATAATAAATAATATATCCAATATCCTTATAATGTAATATATTATATATTAATAACTCAGAAACTACTCGTTCGAATTTTGATTTAGATACATCCACATTTGCTAAAAAAAAGTTTGCTTTATAATTTGTATACCTACCAAGTAAAAAAGGTCAGTGCTAATTTGGAATAAATACGTTCGTATTGCCATGGAACCCTCATCGAATAGAATAAAAAAAAAGAAAAAATAATTACTGAAAATGTGGTTCTCGAGTATAGTCAAAAATGCCGAAATTCATCATTAAAGAAAATAATGAGTTGGAATGAGTGTGCTCGGTGAGTCCCTTGTACAGTATATAATAAACATACAAGCGCCCAATGGAACTAGGAGAGTCGTGTATAAAGTGATGTGTGTTTATTATATAGTAATAATATATGGAGTGATTCATTTGACGCAACTACGTAAGATACCAATTATTTCAGGAAATATTTTGAAAATATTTCTATAGCAAAATATTAAGTTGTTATCAGAACATCAGTTTTACTAATTTTTATCGTTATCATTTTTTTTCACTTAAAATAATAAAAGTTATTATAACTCTTTTGAATGATAACATAATAATACATATACATATTTTTAAATTTCATATTCCATAGCAGAATAGCAGAATATCATTTGAAGTATTCGATCTATAAAAATCAAATGTTGGACAAGTGTCAAGTACATACCTAGCTTATAAGTTGTAAGTGTTTAAAGTTTAGATGATCGGAGTTATAGCAGTGGACCAACATTTTGTAAGGTACCACTCCAATCGGCTCATCAAAACTTTGAATACTTTTGACACGTAATAGTTACTCGTCGAAAATTCAATTTTTAAATATGAAGTACCAAATCCTCAAAAAATATTCCGAGTCGGAATAAGGAATTAAAAACGAGTGTTGTCATTACAAAAGTAAAATCTTTAAAAAAACTAGAGCATAGCAAACATTTTTTTTTTTTTTTGAAAAATAAAAGACATGAAATTATGTGAGAAAAATATTTTGAAAAACAATAATGATATAGTGTCTTATGTAAAACGGATCACCCGGTATATAGAGTGATGTGTGTATATTATACAGTAGTATAATATGTATATATAGAGGATCGGTGAGCGTGCACGCCGCCGCGTGCCTAAGGGGACAACTATAGAGACACGGAGAGAAAAAAAAACAGATACTGCAGAGCGCAGAGAGTCATAGCGAGGGAGGGGAGTGTGAGAGGGACAGTGGGAGAGAGAGATAGAGCAGGGGGGGACAGCGCGAGTGAGCGGTCGGAGAGACAGCGAGCCATGATTTATGCACGCGCACACAAACGCACACGTCGAGTGCGGCCGCCTCTGACAGACGACGACGACGACGACGACGACGCGCGTGTGCGTGTGCGTGGTGTGTATAATATCGTAGCCGTGTGTGCGGTGGCGACGTGCGTTGGCGTCGGCGGCGGCGGCGGTAGCGTTGACGGCGGCGCGTGGTAGTGAGGAAAACAGATCCGTGCGCCGCCGGGGGGTTTATCCCGTGTCCGTGACTTGACGTCGTCGTGCCGCTTTAGGTCCGCCGCCACCACCGCCGTCGACGCGCGCCGACACGTTCAAACACTACCCACACACACGCCGCGACTGTAATGGTTACACACACCGAAAGCGGGAGCGCGCACGACTCGCGTATCATTATTGTTATTACCATCATTATTATTATTATTATTATTATTATTATTATTATCTTCATTATTTTTGTTGATATTATTGTTGCTGTACATCATACCGCGGACAGCCTGCAATCGAAACCGTATGATGTGATAATATTATGATATTACCCATACCAAAAAGCCGGAGAGTCCCTACGTAAGTCAACATTTGAGGTGCAAAGAGGTAGGGCATCGCGAATAAAAAAAAAAACTATAACTGTCTTCAATGTAGGTATTGATGACGAAAAAAAAGGTTTGGGTAGCACCACCGCGGGTCCTTAACAATCTGCCGCCGCCGGCTTTGCTAATGAGCAGATCTCCACTCTGGTGTACGACCATCCAGTGGTCAGCAAACTACGTGTGCCGAGGTCGTTGCTGTGAAGTACACTACAAAAGCCTATAATGCACAATATATGCACTACTGCTGTCCGACTGCGAATGTACAGGGCAGCGATAATAAAACGATAGATTTTTTAGAGGGAAAATTAGTGTAATCTAGTATGCTATATAGTTGGCCCAAAGAAGTATTTTATAGTGGGGTTAAAACATCGTTTTGCCCTCCCCTCCCTACAGTTTTATGTAATTACTAATTTGTCATTAAAATATATTATAACTCAAAGTTTTCACTCATTACAATATGGAATATGGATACTACACACTATATGGACCAACTGTGTAATATATTTTCACTATTTCCTCGGAACTTCAGGGACTGTTATTTATTGATTACATGATGTATGGATTTATTATTTGAGGAAAAGTAGAGTATCACCTCCTCTCCAATATAATTTTAGCCTGCACAATATAGGTTAAAAATATTTTTCTACCCCCCCCCCACCGTAAAAAATAATGCTATACACAAAAATATATAGAAAAAACGGCTAGAGTACATATACGTGCAACAGAATCGAGATAATTACAAACGCCCACCTCCTAAACCTACACACTGCTGTATGTAATATAATAATGATAGTCGACGCACTTACTGAAGCGATGTTTTAAAGTTCATTTCATCAACGAATTTTTTGTTATACTATAGTAGTATAGTTACGAGTTTTTTCGAGCTGTGTTACTTGCAGATTCCTGCCAGTCTTGGAAAATATAATATGTGTTACCGACTGCTAAGGTCTAAAAACCCCATCCAACCTATGCTCAATCCAAATGCCAATGTAACAGACAATGAGCTTATGTATTGCTTTGTGCGCGCAACTGTTATATCCTATAGGAAAGTAACTATCAAAAAACTGTTAATAAAAAAACGAACAATAAAATAATAATTCACCTACATGAAGTTTAACCTAAAGTATAATATAGACGCCAGTCACCATACTGCCATAGTAAAGATTTTATATTAGAGCCCACATCTCATACCATACTAAAGTAATTCCAATACTCTAAATCTAAAATAGTCTAAATAATGTCTGTATACATGATTATTATATTGTACTCTCGTTACAGGATAAAATATTATATCCTAAATATTAATTCAAATTTTATATTACTCTTCTATTAATGTTTCAACAATATTTTACTATTTAAAATAAATAATTATCAACAAATAATTACTATAAATATATATTTTAAATTTTGAAGGCATCCACTGCAAGGTTCTTAGCCAGTTTCTACTGCTGGGGAGGGTAAGGTTGGTTCGGAACACGTGCATGTGTGGCAAGGATTTGTCACTAAGAACCTCGCATTTGGTTCACTCGGCAGGAAACAAGTGGCACCGGCCGGTGCTGGCATTCAGACACATTTGTGACTGAAGTCATACCCGCGTCACACCAAGCCACTACCATAATCATAAATATTATAATTCACGAGTAATACAAATTAGCATTTTTAAATAAAACATTGATATTGTGTTGAATATTTTGAATCAACTATATGTCTGTGCAGGCCCGTGCTAAGGACCTGATCACATCTCTCTAAGTTATCCCTTGGAGAGAGGGTCACACAGAAAAAGATATTTACAAAACGTCAATATTACAAAAGTGAAAAGACACATTCCATTCTGATTGAAAATGCATCATATTATTGTTGTTATTGTGGTTTGCTGATTAGCCAGGGTCATTCAGCTGCAGAACAAATAAATATGTGGGGGGGGGGGGTATAAATTCACTAATTTCCAACTCGTGCTGTTCAAAAATGGATACATGAAAAACTAACAGTTTGTTTATGGTCAAGAAAAGATTAAAATTATCATAACAGTTAAAATATTAAAAATACCACGCTTCAAGCAGAGTATCTATAACTAGTATAACTAGCTCAAAACTCACAAGTTTCAAATGTCAATACAATTTCAGAGCACGCGTGCTTACTGTTTACAATGTTAAAGACTATCTGCAGCTTTTGTTAAAAACATAACAATGCAATAATACCTATCGGCTGTATCGATATATGTATTTAAATGTACGCGATGCACGGTATCAACAATTTCTTGGGGTAGGTACAAAATACAACATGTGTTACATTTTCCGGACCTTAAATTAAAATAGCGAGCACAAATAAAGTAAGGCAAAAATATAGGTATAGTAATGACATGTTGTACTATTTGAACAAGTTAAAATATAAAATATTATTACAAGATCGATATACTTATTAGTTATTAATACTGTATAATACGTCATGTAATATTAATGCGTACAATATGTGTGAAGCAAATCCTCAGGAGTCAGCGTATACAGCAGAAACTTAATCTTCAAGATGTTGGGGGGCTTTCTCCTACACTCCTTTTACACTACCACGCATACACATTTGTATTTACTCACAACTTAATATTAGTACAAGAAAAAAGAACTCTTGTATTGTTCGGTATAGAATTAAAATGTGAAAAGCCTTAGACATATCAAATTTAAAATATTTGAGATTCAATGCAGGAAACATACTATTGTTTTTACACCTTATAAAGTCATTAGTTTATAACTATTAAATTATGGCTGTGAATTTAGTGCAGCTATGAAAAGATGCATATTATATCTAAAAATATATAATTTGAAATGCACTTAAATAAATCCAATAAATGC
>PVMI01023574.1:0-10276 GCA_008528875.1 Aulacorthum solani
CCACTGGTCATACTGATACATTAGAACGGAAATTCAAAAAATTACGTATTCTGATTTCCCGAAATCTAATTTCTAGGTGGGTACGTAAGTTCTAATTAAAAGTTTTGGATTGTCTTAAATTCATAATAATTAATAATATCATCCAGTCATACTAATTACTCAATGCCCAATGGTCGCTACTCGTAACCTCATTAGTCATAATATTATAATTCATAACTTCATTTCATCATAGTGTTAGCTGTTATGTGATTGTGACCGTTCATCGTTTGTATTCTGTCCGACATGGAACACATAATGTTTGCATTGATAACTTCCGGCGTTTTAGCTTTGTTGTTCGTTTTAGCTACAGTTTTAAAATATAAATTCACGTCCAAGAAAAAATCTCTACTTGGCCGTCATGTTATAGTAACAGAAATAAGTTTTAAATGTTCTACTGGTTCATTATATTTTCATTTTTTAGGTTACTGGAGGTTCAAGTGGCATTGGTAAATGCATTGCATTGGAGGCTGCTAAGATAGGAGCAAATGTAACTATTGTGGCAAGAAATGAAAGTAGACTTTGTTCAGCATTGGAAGAGATTAGAGGACAATGTTTAAATAATGCTCAAAAATTCAACTATTTGTCTGGTTTGTTATATGTTAAACACTTGATAGGTTCCTACCATAACTATTCAAATAGGATATTTATTTTAATTTTTCTAGTTAATAAAACACTAGTGAATTATAAAAAATATAGCATATAGCTACATTGTCATTACAATCCAAAATTTTCAAACATTAATTTATTAAAAAAGTAATAAAATTGTTTGATTAGTTGATTTAGCGGGTGATTACGGTGTGTTGAAAAAAGCTTTTAATAATGCAATTTATGAGATGGGACCATTATATTTGTTCATAAACTGTGCTGGTATGGCTATATGTGGAACATTAGAAGATGTTTCCACCAATGATATTATGGTATTTTTAATTTTTAATATAAAATACAAAATATGTAAGTAATTAGTACCAATTGTAACAGAAAATGATCAACACTAATTTGATATCTACAATCCAAGCTACTAAAGCAATAGTGAATGAAATGAAACAAAATGGTTTCGGGAGTATTGTAATAACTTCATCACTGGCTTCTTTCTGCGGTATTTATGGTTTAAGTGTATACTCAGCCACAAAATTTGCGTTAAGAGGGTTTGCCGAAGCTCTAAGCATGGAAGTAAATAAATATTGATCATCTGAGGACACTTAATATTTACCTTATTATGTATTTTTAATAATTTATATATAAACGTGTAGACAAAGAACTTTGGAGTAAAAGTGACGTTGGCCTTGCCTCCAGATACAGATACTCCTGGGTATGCTAACGAGTCAAAAGACAAACCACTGGAAACATTATTGATTTCTGAAACAGCCAAATTGTTTTCACCAGAAGAAGTAGGAAAAAAAATTCTTCAAGACACATTAGTAATTTCAAAACAAATTTATTTTAGTACTTAATAATAAACAATTTTTTTATTTAAATAATCTAAATGTATTATATAGGATGGACGTTTCTTTAGTACTGTAGGCTTTGAAGGTCATATGGTGACTATTTCTTGTGCTGGAATGGCTCCATACACTTCTTATTTAGAATTAATATGTCAGGTAAAAAATATGTGCTAATTATTAATTTATCAATGTTACTAGTTACATAATTTACTAATAAATTATTATACATTACAGGTTTTTTGTGGTGGCATTTTAAGGTTAATAATCGTTTACTATCAATCTACATTTGATAAAATAATTAAAAAATGTAAATTAGATAGAGAACATGTAAAAAATAATAAAACATAATACATGCATATATATTTGTATAAAAAAATAACAACCTTTATCTTTTACCTATACTTATATATTTCTGTTAATAAATATTTATTATCATTACCATTTTTGAATAAACGGTATTGAATGTTTGAAATTATTTGATCCTCTTTATTTATAAAACAAGAAAATAAGTGATACCCTATGACTAAATAAAAACATATCTTAAATTATATAATAAAGCAATTATTTTAAAATGTCATAAAAAAAATTAAATATTTAAGCATTACAGCAAAGCTTCTAAATTTAATTCGTTTATATTGTTAGTAACTAAAACAATCACATAAGATAGCACCTTAATTTATATTATTATTATCTTAAA
This sequence comes from Aulacorthum solani, assembly GCA_008528875.1. Taxonomy (NCBI): domain Eukaryota; kingdom Metazoa; phylum Arthropoda; class Insecta; order Hemiptera; family Aphididae; genus Aulacorthum; species Aulacorthum solani. The sequence continues at coordinate 2,179 of PVMI01023574.1, forward strand.
AATAATTGATTATTAGTGTTATTAAATAAAAGTTTTTAGAGGTATAATATAGAGCAATTAGTTATTATAAAGATATTTAATTTTATGTCTTAATAAAATTAAGACTAAAGCAAGTGAATTTATAATATAAAGGTGCATTGAAGGCATATTGAATACTTATTTCTACAGATTTTGAATTTTGATGTAATGTATGGATCAATTTTGAAAGAATTGTATTAATCTAAATTGAACCCTTTTATTTCATATCTACCAATAAATGGATTTTTAATCCAATATTCTTGGATGGTATTATTTGTAAAAAATAATTTATTTTTATTTGAAATGATTTGTTTGAAAGAGGTAATTTACAAATTATTTAATACTCATCATGACTATTTTTTATTCAACATAAGAAGCAACAAGGGTGGCCGACTTATACGGATGACATTGTTCTGTGTGTTGGTTACTGGTGGTTGATTAGTATGGTAACAGTTGTGGGTGAGCTGATTGACAAAAAGCAATCGCTTCTTATGCTGAATAGAGTATACAAAATAGTAAATACATTGTCAAACTGAAATTTTGAAAATAACTGTATTGAAGTTTAATTTAATTATTAATTAATAAATATAATAACAATAAAATGAGACAAGTGGTTAAATACTATATGTAACATTAATAATATATAAAAAAAATGTATAAAATATATATTTTAACTGTAATAATTGCTTAACATTTTGTTAGTTTGCCTATTATACAAAATATCTAAGAAAAACAGTTGTAACCAATTTAACTGAATTCATGCATCTCAATTTTTAGTAACCACATATGTTTAAATAAAAAATAAAATATGAATACATATTAACAGATTCTTAATGATCTGAAAGCAAGCTGAATCCAGATTATCCTAGATTAAAGGGAAGGGGCAGAAGGATAAGATGGATTAAATGCCGGTTGTTGTATATTCACATCTGGGTAAGGCAACTGAGATTGGTTCTGCATTTGCATTTGAGGATACAATGATGGCTGACCAGAGATTTGAACTGGGTCCATGGCTTGTTGTGGATAAGGAGGTTGGCCATATGGCAGAACTTGCTGTGCGAAGCCAGGAATAGGAGCAGGTAAATTTATAGGATTGGTAGAATTTGTAGGGAATTGGCCATTTGAAGGATCATTTTGATTAGAAGATTGAATTGGAACACCAAACTGAGGTGCATCTTGGGCAATAGTTAATGGAATATTACCCATTGTAATTTTCACATTAATATCAGTGTTTTCATACATACCCCCGGCAACTGCTTCAACCTGTAAACAAATAAATATTCAAAAAATATCTGTTTTCTTATTGCAAATAATAGATAAAATTACTATTATGAATATTATTTATATTACATTTAATACATATTGATCAGTTATAATTCCACAATACTTTAGATTAGAGAACATCAAACTGTTTGGAACTATCATTTGCTCCGTCCATGTTTTTGAGGCATGAGCTTCAATACCCTGTAAACGTAAAACTGCAAGCTCGGATGAACTGAGGTTTGTTTTTTCATTTGGGTGCCTTGCTTTAAATGATATGTCCTAAAAAGATTAAATACACTTTAATAAAATCATAAATATAAAAAACATTAAAGTATTACTCGTTTCAACTTAATTTTGACAGCATCAATTGTTACATTACTATTGTTATCCAGTTCAACAGTAAGAGGTATAATTTGTCCAGGTACAAAACCACTATAAGGAAGACAGACTACCAATGTGGTTGGACCAGACTCACAGCAACAGCAACAATAAAACTTTTCTTTTTCTTCTTTTTTGGGTTCCTAAAAATAGATAAGTTATAAATCTTAGTAATTGTGTATGAAATAATTATTTTATATTAGTTAAAATGTATTTAATGTATTAAAATTGATTGGGGGACTAGTTAACTTGTAATGTTAAAATTATTTGATATAATGATATTTATTCATTTTTAATTTATATTTTATATTTAAACTACATACCAATGAACGAATAAAACAAATCTGGGTACTTCCGTGTCACCTCGACTATCTGTTATTTAGTACACATAGTAAGACCTACAATCATCTGGGTTATCTCAACTACCTCCGCATAGGAATCTATTTATAAATGTACATTCCCGATTGTAATCTGTACCATTGTAATGTACAATATAATTTTATTTTTAATGTACAATTCGATCCAACATTTGTTAGAATTCTCATGGATATTAAAATCTACTCCCCATTTTTTTTAAATATTTTAAAATGTTTTTTTATCTATATCTATATTACCTAATATAAAAATAAGCATACATTTTGAATAAATTTTATAACTAAGATCTACCAAACCGAATTTCGATAAAAATTTCAGGGTATATTAAAATTGATATGTAGATGGTTTCTGTGAAGTATGTACATTGTGCGATAAGTGGTTCCGGATTTATGGCCTCTCAAGTGCACACCTGGCGACATGGCCAAAAACAACAACAAAATGTATGAAAAATTAGAAAACGTGCTTTAAAATTTATATAGGATCAGGCGCGTGACAACAGAATTATATTATTAATATGCAATAAATAAAAAAGCATTTGGAAATTCGCTTTATTGAATCCAATGTGTATGCCCCAAATAGACAAACAAAGAATATTGTTTACCCATATGTGTAAGATTGATACTAACGAGTTTGGAAAAAAATAAATGATTTTCTAGGAAAAATTATATGATTTTTATTGCATTTTTGTTTTGATGCTGTGGAACGCACAGGGGCTGGCTATTTATTATAAGCTAACTCTGTACTAATACTAACCATATAACCCAAGTGCTATTATTTTCATTTGAAAATTCACGTCGTTTATTTAAGGAATGTAGCTAGGGGATGGAAAAAAGAAAGAAGGTAAATAATAAACATCTGATTTAAGAATTTCATTAAGAGAAAGCAATAACTACACATGAGCGAATCCGGGTGATTCAGCTAGTAATTATATATTATTTTTACCTGATTTTTTTACTATCTTAAATGGAACAACTAAATTTTAATTAAATGTCATATTTGTAATACGAATATATACTTTTTCATTATTTAGTAAATTGCAGGGGTCGAGATCACAAGGATGATCAGATGATCATAATAGGTAGTTTTGGAAATATTTCAATAGTCAAGATAATCCAGTTGTGCACCTAAGATAGTTGAGGTAACAAGGAAGTACCCAAATCTACTCTTAATAAAATAAATAAAATATTATTATAGATAATGAATGGATAAATTAAATAGTAGAAATAATTTTTTCATATGTATGCAGTTATTGAAGTATGAATGCTATTTTATAAGCCGGTAAGTATTGATCAAGTTTTTAAGGAAAAATTATACTTTGCTTTCTAATCAAAAACTGATATATATATTTATTTTATATTGGGAACAATGAAATGAGTAATTCAGAAAAATTATTTTCTTGATTATATAAATATTATACTTGCAGCTAATGATGGTTCGTCATTTAAATTCAAAGGAGAAATAACTTGAAAAGTTATTTCTGTTTCTTTATCCTTGCCCCAAGGAATATCAATTGTAACTTTTGCTATATAACGAATGTGTCCATGCTCGCCATTAAATGTTGATGGTAACTGATGAGGTAATGAAATATTAAATGGATAAACCCGTTCACCTGCTTCTAACTGTGATTCGCCTTAAAAATAATGATTAAATATAAATTAAAATAATACTTCAAGTAATAGTGATTGAATTCTTAATAGGTGTTATAAACAAAATCATTTTCATTTACCTCCACCTCCAACCAAAGTCATCTTGTTTTCAAAATATTCTTCTTCAGCATCATATTTGACAGAGTAGTTTTCAGTATCACCATTATCATTTCTACGAGATTCTTGTTCAGTCCACGAGACTTTAGCTTCTCCTCGGAATTTCAATTTAATACCTATAATAACATACAGTTGTCGTAATTTTAAACATGAAAAATATACCAGATACCTACTCTACTCTTCTAATAGATCACTTACCTCTGATTTTTACAGAACTACTAGTAGCTACCAATACCCTTCCAGTAAGGGATTGGCCAGGCATAAATACAGCTGTAGGATTGTCAAAAATTATCTGTAAACTTGTCACACCCATTGTAATTTAAAACAAATAGTAGATATTGGTAGAGAAAGTGAACTGTCAGACTGACGACAATTAAATTTACTGCGCTCTAAATAACAATATAAGTAATAAAACAACAAGTATATAATAATTGAAATCGAATGCCTGTGAACCATATAATAATTATCAAATGACAAATATTCAAATGACTAATTTTATGGTAGGTAGTAATGTAGAATGTAATTAAGTAGGAGGTATGCCACAGTGCCAGAGTTATGGGCAGCGGGTGAGTACAGTCAACGTCCTGCTGACAGTATAGGAGTCGTGGATAGGCGGGATAGCAGTTAAAAATAACATCATGCGTACTATCAATCGTTTTCTTATCACACCGGTCATTAAATATCTGCTCAAACCACGACAGGCATACGTCCGTATCTCAAACCATGGTCATCACCATAAATTAAAATAATTATATATTATAAAAGATCCAAAAAAATAATACTCGGTCTCCGAGATTTGGAATAAATCTTTCTCGATTATTACTGTACTTAAACTAAAATCACTCGGAAATAATGAACTCAATGATTAATTAATGGCTTACATAAAAAAAAAAATACAAATGAACATATTTTGATGAGAACCAAGGTGGGTCCGATGAAAATGGTTTGTAAACATGGCAATGCAGGAAGTTGTTGCTGTAGGTGAGCTTAAGTTTCATGTGTACCGTGGTATGAGAAGTAACTCCTTGGTTCTGTGATAGCATAATGTTAAATTTGTTATCAAAATATTACATTCAGCATTGCATAATAAAAATAATAATATATGTATATACATTTTTTTAACATTTATAGTACACTAGTTTTTTAATCCAAAAATCTTTTATAATTTGTTATGAAATTTAATCTGCACTGAAGCAATTAATTACTTTTTTAAATTTAATTTTCATTAATTTTTTTTGAAATGTCTTGCTATCAAATTATATTTTGTCAGATTAAAAAGTTTTCTTAACTTTAAGGTGTAAAAATTATTTAAAATCATCTAGTTCCAAAAAATTAAGTAAGTATTTGTAATGCAGACACATGCATAAATATTATATATTATGTCTTTCATAATTATTATCTATAATATTATTGTATTCAAACTAATGGTGCATGATTCATATTGCATATGATAATAAGTCTCAAGGACTCAATGTTTTCTATTGCCTATTCAATTCTTAAATATGTTACAATTTTATATTAAATGGTTAATTTTTTTACCATTCAGTCATAATAATATCAAAAGGTTTTATTTGGAATACTGAATACTCAGCTACTTATATGTATTTACCTATATAACTTAGTATATTACATTTATCAAACTATAATTTATGTCATTGGTTTTTAATACAACATTTTCTAACCAATTTTAACAAATAATGTGTGAATAAAGTCTTAAGAAGACACTATTAAATATCACTAAATAGATTTTCTTTGATATTTAAGACAATATAGTAAAACATTCTTGTCTATTTGTAGACCAATTTTATTTTATTAGGATGTGGTCTCCTTTTGTATTAATGCAATAAAAGTAAACTAAGTAATTATGTTAGATTATATCAAAATATCAACAAAAAAAAGTAAATGTATGCAATATTGGACTTTATTTTTGGAATTATCGTAAAAAGCACTTAAAAATTATAGTAAAATATCATCTTTATTATTAATTATTATACTAGTGCAATAATTTTTTTTTATGATGCACAAGTGAGTTGAAAAAAAAACATATGTCAGTTTACCATACTTTAAAGAACAAGTTGATTAAAAGTTAAAAACTAAAAGAAAAAAATTACCTATCAGTTATCACTAAAAGTATATATTTTTAATAGACGCATACTACATAATACTATATAATATTTATTAAATAGGTTATAGGTAGTAGCTAGGTACTTATAATTTATTATAACTATAAAATGTTTATTGAAAATGGACTTAATACAAAAATAAATACTGAAATGTTATTTTTTATTTTTTATCTATTAATGTAATGTAATTGTTGAGCTGAATAGATATTAAAGCTATATAAAAAAAAAAAAAATTGAAATGTTTAATTAGGTATACCGTATATGTTACACTCCAATATTTATATTTTTCTTTGACTATTTTCCAATATATTTTACAACAGTTGCAGACTAAGGTGAAATATTGGATTTAGTAATCAAACAATTTGGACCACATATAACAAAAATATTTGTCTTTATATACCTATTAATAATGAATATCATTAATTAATTCAAACATTGCTCAAAGGTATTTACTTTTATTCTGTTCAAAATTTTAACAGCCATAAGGTGTTTGATAGCCTTCTTAGTTTTCTTACATTCATGACTAATTATTTATTACACATCAGAATTTGCAAGTCTACATATATTTTCTCCCCAATTTTAGTTAAATTTTCATGAGCAATAGTAAAACACAATATCCAAACATATTTTATTATACTTTATGGTAGATTATCAAAGAACCACTATTATTGTTTTCTACACATATATATATATATAATATACTCTATTCAAGTTATGAACACGGCTAAATTTTGAGCTGGGTCATGCTATTGTCACATGGTAGACACACGGATTGTTAACTTGACGGAGGTGACAAATAGGTGTTATTTAGCTGCACCCGATAAATACCAGTTGCTGTTGAATACAGTTCTTAACATATATGATATATAGAGTATACATGTTATATCTTTTATGTATTAACAAATTGCAAATTATGTTCTTAATTGTTTTTAATAGTAAATAAGCTATTCCTAAATATTTAATTTTGTTTACTTGTATAAATAATTAACCAATTTTATGTCATACGTATTACATAGTCATTAAAATAATATTATTTATTTTTCTTTTGAACCTATTTTTTAAATTTAAATTATTTTATTATTTTATTATAGGCAACAAAATATGAAGTTGGACACATCAACTTATAGAGTATATTAATTAATTAATTCTATGAATTCACAAGACTTAAATATTGTGTAAGCATTTGTGCTTAATATGTCATATGGTGGAAGCAGTGGACAAGAAAGTGATAAAAATGGTATTTTCTATTATATATATATATATATCAATAATTATTACTTGCACCCTAAATGTATTACATTTCTTATAAAAGCAAAAAAAAAATATGCTAATATATTTATTATTAATTATTATTATCTATAGGATTTTCATATATTGATGATATTCCTGTTAAAATTATTGAAAAATACAAGCCTCCAAAAAAGATAGCACTACCTGGTGTATTACAACATAAACCTACATCTAATGCATTAAAAACCCAGGTAATGAAATTAAAATATTTTAGATAAGTCTTAGTTAAATTATACATCGATTAATTGTTACTATTTTTGTATTAGTATGATTTTAATTTGGAAAAAAATGTACTTGAGAAAATGGCAATATGGAGCAAAATACGGGAAGAAGCACAAACTAAACGCCATTCACAGGCTGCTGAGTTCAAAACACAAGATTATTTAGATTTAGATAAGTTGACGCTATTAAATCCAGCACAACAACAAAATACTCAAGTGTTACAACCAATACCTGCTCAACAAATGAACTTCAAAATGTCTTCATATGACACCATGCTCACAAAAACTATAAATATATCAGATTTTGAGTCCGATACATCCAGTCCATTTGACAACATGGAATTAAAAACTATTAATGATTTAGAAGAATTAGCTTCTGTCTTAAAACCAACATCAATCTACAATAATGCCGATATTAAAAATGACCAACCATCCGATATAAATGTTTCTCAATATTATCCAAAACCTACTTATAATAATTATTCAGAACATTTTAGTAGCAATGAATTTTTACATAGTCCTAATACAAAAACAAACCAGACTATTAGTTCTATTCGCATGTCCAATTCAAATACTTTTGATGATAAATTTAATATAGCAAATTTGCCACCCGTTACTATGCCAAATATTTTATTACAATTGGAGGCTGATTTAAATACTTTAAAGT
>PVMI01023586.1:4471-17254 GCA_008528875.1 Aulacorthum solani
TCGTGCTCCAAGTTTTTTTCCCTCTAAAACTCATTGTAGAACGATTAATAACTGGATTCCGTTGCACGGTAGTTATATTGTGCTGTACATTTTTCAATCCCTCGAAAATATTTAATAGATAATCTTCCACCCGAAAGTACGTTATTCGACTTTTTTTATCATCTGTGTATTTACGTCAGAAGATGTATAATAATTATTGTATGTGTCCCTACAGTGTTTATTTGAAAAACGAATGGTAGTATAATACAGTCTGTCTTACATACATTTTCTGTGATTTACGACGAGGCAGATGATCGAGTTTACTTAAAGCTCATAAAGTAGGGCGAGCAGCGACAAGTTGCAGAATAAAGAAAACGGACTGTAAAGAAACTGCAGACTAAAGATGGACGACAGATGGAACGAGGAAGTAAATCGCATACAGCAAAAAAAATGTACACAGGTACAGTACTACAACGGCCGTACAGATATTTGTGTAATAATAAAAATAAAATATGCTCTGTACGTGACTATTGTAAGATTTTTTTTATAAAAAAAGCCTCAGCAACGTACTATTTAGGTACAGCTGGTGAGTAATAAACGTGTTCAGATATCGTTTTTATTGTACCTACATGGGAAACGGAGCAAACGATTTTGTACTCCGCATGTTGACCCACCGTTTCGACCAGGAGCGAAAGAGTGATTCGAAAATGGATAACTAGTAATTCGTAAGTCTCTCACGTGCAAAAATCATTTTATTCACCACCGGGTCTACTCGATCGCTTAGAAATTTATTGTATAAATCTTCGATACGTAGCCATACATTGTCTGCTGAGCGTTTTCTTCGCTACGATTGAAATTGAAATTCAAGTCAAATAGCATTATCGCACTAAACAAACGAGTATGGTACGTAAAATAATATTTGGTTGAATAGTAAAAACTAATTTTTGACTATAGTGTTGTTTTCAATAAAAAGAAGTACATTGGATGACCTTATAATATTATTGAAAGGATCGCTTATTTTTGAAGAAATAAATTGTTAAAAGTTAGCATTTATTATTTTTAGAACATTATTTTTTAGAATTTAAAAGTTATAGTTACCTAGTATATATAAATTTTAGTGAGTGGGTATGAACTTAATAGAAGAACTTACCATATTATAACTTACAACCAACAAAAGGTACCTACAGAATTATTTTACATGACTAAACTGCAAGAAATATGGCAGCGTTATTAAATTTAAAAAGAGCATTTCTTTGTTGTTTTTGATTTGAAAATCGTATTTTGTGATCATTTTATTTTAAATAAATAAATAAGAGTCATTCATACAGTGAAAATGAACTGTTAATTTGACACGAAACTATCCTTCCTTATTTTGATCTATTCTTTTAAAAGGTGTTTGGACTTTACCATAAGACAGCGTTAAAGAATTGTTATTGATTATATTTTGCACCAAACAATTGACTTTTTTTACATTACCTACTAATGTGTTTCAAAAATATTTCCTTTCCATAACTCTATCGGAACTTAGTTTGTCTATTCTAGTGTTCTTATACTTATAACATAGATAATGTTGTTGATATAACAACTTCTATATCATTACATTCGCAGTAAAATTTATAAGTGGTGTATTCGTGAAATGTTTTTTTTTAATTGTTGATGATAAAATGTTCGTGTACCATTTAGATTTGGAGTAGAATGATAAATATTTTACAATGATGAAAGTTTTCGATTTTATTTTCAAATAATTTTTTAAAAAAAAATCACAGAGAGTACCTAGTGCTTAAAATTTTAAATAGTATTGAATACATCTGAAAGAACGTAGATTTAATTAAATCTTGAGCATTGACCATGTTTTTATCACAATATTATGTACTTACTTTATCAGAATCTATTTTTAAATTTAACCATTTACCATTTATTTCTTATACAATGACACAGAACGGTTTAAAAGCAAACAACTTACTGAAAGAAAATATAGTGACACTATACATGTTAAGTAAGTAGTGAAGGCTCTGCTGGTACTTAAGATTTGCATTCCCTCGATTGAATTTAATTATTTTCTCTTAACAATACAGAAAATATAGTTTACACTATAATATTATTATGATTAGGTAAATTACATTTAATACAATTTAAACACAATGATAATAGTATAATATGACAAGGTTTTATAACATATTTATCCTGTATAGTTATATATTATGAGAGTCTGCTTTTTATCCATACCCTTTATATGTTGTTCGTTATTAATAATTGAAAACTTAATAAACTAAGTTATAAATTTTAGTATAATAGCATGATGTTATAATATAATGATATATTTTAATTGTAATATGGTTAAAAGATCATTCAACACAGTGACCAAACATAATATGACGTTATATATGTAATGAATGTAAACTTTTAAATTAATTAAATTAGTATATTATATTATAATAGTATGAAAAACAAAAATGTTAATTCATCATCAACTTCAAATGAACAAAAGTAATATTACGTCTAATATACTGAATAAAATATATTTTAACTTAGTAAATCTAAATGAATAACACAACGATATACCTATATATAATATGTACTATATGTACTATGCGAGAATGAATGTTTTTTAGAAAAATAGATGAAATGTTAAAAATACAGAATGCAATTCCACTTTTTAGAACTATAAGAAAGAAATTCCTTCTATGACGGAACGAATTCACCAAACCTTCTGTAAAATTCGTAGAAATGTCCCAGCATTACATCCTCTGGGAGTTTGAGATGATAATAAGTAAAGAATATTAAGTGAAAAGAGTTTATTGTTTAGAGCTTTAGATGCTGACCTTTTTAAGGCCGATTTATGGAGAAAACTGAAAAACTGTCATTCCACGTCTTATGTTTTTAGCCTGCCTTTGTATTTCATATTCATTCGAACGTCTGTGTTGAGTTGTTGAGATTTTTATCAATACGTTTTGATTACAAGATTTAAGTTAATCACATTTTATATTTGTTATATCAGTATTTGTTAAACTGTGCTCCACGGAACTTTATGGGGTTCGTATGAGTAATAAACATATAATAAACATATTAAATTAATTTAAAATAAAATAATATTTGGTTTATGGTGTTTATTTTATTAAGAATGACCATTATAATATTTTGTTTCGTAGTCGAAAACTATGTATCGTATAATGGGAACTGGTTGAAGTTTATAAATTTATAATATTCCTTTTATCATTTATGGACGAATTGCTTCGTATGTGTTAGTAAACGTGTGAAACAGAACCAGTCAATTTGAAGTCAATAGGCTAATGAGTCCATTAAATGGCTACTACTATATCTAAATATTTTATGTTTATAAGTACCTAATTATTACTATAATTCGAATATCCCAATTCTTGGATATTTTAAACAATATAATTCAATTTGTCCTGTATGCTTCTAAATTCTTATAAGAGAAAAGATTATAGGTAATATTAAATTGCTAAGACATGACACTTCTTTTATTAATTATCATAAATTCTTATTAGTCACAGATTCTAGTTTTTAAAAACATTTTTTCCAACTAAAACAAAATTTAAAAATGTGATAACAAATATCATAACTAACATAACTAATGTATCAAAGTTAATTTTGTTTTTAAAATATAAAGGAAATTTAAATATTTTAACGAAATTTTGATCATAACGAACAATTAAATATAAAATCGGCATATTTGTATTTAAATTATACACAACAATTTTAATGTTAATTATATATAGTATTTGAATTGTGATTTTTACGTAGTTTTGAAGAATGTACTATTGATTTGTATAACTTAATCATCAATTAACGTGCACGTAAAAAAAACAATTTAATACAGAATTAGATGCAAATGGCATTTTTTTATAAAATTCTTTGAAAGGGTACATCATTAAAAAAATAATTACAACACAAATGGTTTGTAATTTATTTCGGGCTCTTCGTTTTGAAAAGATGCTGGCTCTATAAACGTTTTGGACCCAATCTTACCTATTTATCAGAATTGTATCGTCGAGCGACAGGTTTTAAATTTAAATGTTTATTATTATTTTTTTTTACAATTTTCTCCAATTACTTTACATTATTATCATTGATTATAATTTATAAATAATCAATAGTATTATGAAGCTATTCTAAGGATATTAAAATATCTAAGCTATACAGTTTAGAGTGTACGTCCAGTGTCCACTGTCCAACTACTCGGAAAATTATTATGATTTATTACAAGATATATAATATAATATGAGTGTTATATGATATCTGATAAAAAATGATTTATTGGCTCTTCAGTAGTTCTTAATGGAATAAAAACAAAATGCGAAGTGGTGATAAAACACATATGTTGACGGACGATTGAGGAGTTCTGAGCAATTCATTTTAAGAAGAATAGCATCATGTTTTTGACATCGAAAACACTGAAACCGTTTTCTGCGATAAATTGTTTTCCTTGAGTTCTTAATAATATGATGTGCAAGTAGATAGTGGATTGTAGATGTTTGAAGAGAATTATATAATGCTGTTGGAACATTCACATGTCTTAATATTCACTCTTTCATTGTAGAATTGTGAAATGCGACACACGTCGTAAATAATATAATCTCGCGCAATCTAATTATTTGCAAATATTATTGTTTGTGTGCATGCATTATATCATTATTATATTATATTGACCGACGAGCGAATAATTATTAGGCTGCAGGGAATGCCAAGTTGCCTGGGCAAAAATCAAATCAACAATGAAGTCATCTAAAATAATACTTGTTGATTTCAATGGTGTACTCAGCGAGCAGTGCTCATTTAGATTGGAAAAAAATGTGTATGTAAAAATAGCAATTAATCATTAAGTATAAATATGTTGTTACTACCCACAAAAGATTTACTTTCAAACATTCTGCTGCGGCTGCTGATGTTTGAATTTTGGAATAGTAAATTAAAAATAAGTCCTTAGTACTTACACAGTTAATAAACTCAAAATTTACTCTTTTAAATGTTGATAAGTCAACATTTCCAAAAAAATGATCTGCTAAAAAATGTACACTGGATAGTGGGCAGTAATTAAAAAAATTGAAGATTCTATATCCTCGAGTAATACTCACAGATCTCAAGAATTTAAAATTGAGGTAGTTAACTTTAAAGTATGTAATGCTTGGTGAATCGTCATGTACATTAATATATTCATTGATCGATTGCGATTTATATTAATCTTGTAAAATAATATTGCTGAACACACAGTGAGTCGTTCAAAAGAGATCGAGACAGTTCATTCGTTTTAAAATTGTAGAGAAAAAAAACGAATTGATAAAACTTTATGAAAAAAACAGATTTTTATCAGAGTACGTTGCACCGACGATGGTCTTTGCAAATGGTTCCTGAAGGAACATTAGTTTCCCATATCATTATTTTTTTTTCTTTGATAGTAAACGATAAAACCTTTATTCGGAGGAGCAGTGAATAACGATTAGAGAAAAATAATATCCATATTGTCATAACGTTAAACATCTACAAGAATGTTGACAATAGTTAAACGTCTGTGCATGACACATGAGCAAAATTATGAAAATCCTGAAACTGTAGTTACAATAGGGACTAAAATGAAAACTATAAACTTTTTACGAGTAAAATTATTGATAAAATTTGAATAAGTATTTTTTCTCCTCAAATAGATTTATACATTTTTATTAAACAATATTTATAATACTCAATCTATTTAGTTACGCAGATGAAGTTATAGTCACAAAATTCGAATATTACAACTTATTCATTTAATTTAAAACAATAATAATTATAAGTTATAATATATAACCAAAATATCCCGAAATTATAACATTATGTAAAGTATAAAATCAGTAATTAATGAAATATTGTTTTTACTTAAAAGTTAATGGTGCTGATTTTGAAATGCTATTTATTATTCTATAAGGAATACAACTGTGGAAAACGATCTACTAATATTTATAAAGCTATATGCATGACTAATCAAGTGCTGTTTCTTCATATATGTTTAAACAAAAGCACACAAATATCAGGTATATATAACATATTATCCCGATTCGTGATGTTTTTTTTCAGACGATTCAGACGAATCGAAGTAAAAAAAATCCGAGCTATACGCTTATATTGAAACATTATACGACGGGATTTTTCATGCTCTGAAATACCACTAAAATTGACTCAACACTCAAGTGTTATTCAAGAACACACTTCTTGTCATTAAAGTACAATGGTGCGTCAAAAATAGCTTAATTTTAATTATGAAAATACCATTTCAAAGTAAAAATGTAATATTTTTGCAATGGTTTTTTGCTTTGATGCCTTTATATCTTTAAAAGAGGTGTAGCTCCGTTTTTTTCCTATGACCCAAGTTTTCCATTTTCACAGAAACACGGCCTATTTTTAATTAGATATTCTTTTATTGTCGTAATGCCCGTCTACCTCTCCACATGGAACCTACGCTTTTTTTTTCATCGGAAACGCGACAAAATGCGGTAAAAAGCGTAAAGCATAAAATATATTGACCGTAGCGTATAATATATATATAATATAATATAATATAATATTCTTATACTATATACAGTATGCTAATTAATTTGAAAGTCAGTAGCTGTAATTTAAAATATAATGCAGGTATATTATAATGGAGTTTTATTAAACTTAATATGACAAATAGCTTCTATTTTACAATGATCTAAAAAGATATTTCAAAAAACGTTTAAAATGTCAGCGAGTTCTTTAACACCTTATATTAGATTAACATTAGTTATCAAGTGTGCAAACCATACAAATTTATGATATCATACTCTGTATTTTTGAACAATTAAGTTTCATTCATTGATCATTCATTCAAAATTCAATGAAATAAAAAAAAAATTGTTGAGTGATTTTTTTTTTTGGACCATATTAAAGAGAAGGTTATTAGTCAAACGCTTATTAAATTTAAAAAAAAAAATGCTCGAGAATATCTTCATTATATTTAGAATAAGAGCTACTGACTTTTGAATTAATTAACATAATATGTTATACTACATACCTACATACGAGTTTTCTCGATAAATTAGTTTAACAAATACTGGACACACAATATTGAAGTTTATCACAAATTGTCTGTTTATAGTTTTTGCCACAAAGGCCCGGTTAAATTAATGTGCAAAATAAATTAAAACGTATAGTTCCTATTTCTTAATTACTAAATACTAACTATTAAAATTTTGTTGTTTTGTAAAATTGATTTTAATTTAGAACAAAACTCAAATCACATTAATTTTGATTGACAAATCAACATAAGGTTGTTAAAACCACTTCATTTAAAATTCTGAAAATTAACCGACTGATGAAATATTGTCAAAATATTTTGGTACCATTAGACAAAATATATCAATTTTACATTGAAAACTTATGTAAACTGTCAAAGTTGAAATATTGGTGAATTGAGGTAGGTAGTAAGAAATATAATATTAATGAATATTATTTGAACGTAATAAATAAATATAATAATATTTTCTTTGTGTTTCTTATAGTAATCAGTGCACTAAATACAACTCATTTAAATGGTTTCCGAATGGTGATAATAAGTGTTAAACACAGCTATAACGCAAACATAATTATTTTACTTTAATTATATTTTATCATAACACATTGTGATTTAAAATAATTTAATTTATGTGTAAAAATTGTCATTTGCAGAGATTCCCCCAGTAGTAGGACCCTGCATCAATGTCACGTCATATTACGCTCATAACAAATTGAGAAAGTCGTTTCATAATGGGCTTAAATTTCAATTTAACTTACATTCAATGGAATAACTATATATAATATGTTTTGACACACTGTCAATGAAAAAGTAAAATAACAAAAACCGAAGTTTATCTACCTGTGATTAAATCGAGCATAACACGCTTCCGTCAACAATATATACCATTCCTCCTATCCATCCACAAACGATAGGACAGCCGACACCCGTTTTCACCAAATCAAGTTTTTTGCATAATATCTAACTATATAAACTATCGTTTAAATTAATATTTAAATTGGGAAATTAATGCAATAACTATTGTTTTACCTATTCTACAAAGTAGTTCAATCTGATTTGCAAATAGAGTACTTATAATAGTTTATACTTTTTATACAGTATAGGATCAATACTTTGCCAATATAATATATTACCAAATAATTAATACCTATGAATTGTATTTATTAGATTATTTTAGTACAATGCCGTGATGGTGTACTCTTTTTTCAGTCACCGATTTACAATAATATAGTATAAGTTTTTTGTGTGGTAGCCAGCTAGTAGTATAGGTTTTAATAAAAATATACTTTGGTAAAATAAAATAGACGTGAGAGATATCGGCCGGTACACATTGGCTCTTATATAACGATAGCGGGAAAGGTTTATGGTTTCAGTAGAAAAGTGTATTTCACCTTTTAAACGATCAGAATTCACCAGAAGTACAATTATTTTGTATTTCTTGTTCTAATTGTAAAACTGACTGTAACTACTGGTATTGTAACTACACATAGTATTAATTAAATTGAAAGAAAAAATATCACAGGGCTGTATTCTACTAGTTACTATGCTATAGGTTTTAATATTTTAAATTACTATTTACTACTGCAGCATATGGTTAACATTTCATCGGTTCATCTTTTCCTTTTGTGCATAATACTAATGCAACATAAGAAGGCGGAAATTTCAACTGCTATAAAAATAATCGTGACATAAACATTTGTCTGATTGAAATTTCGTACTATTCTTTTTATAATAATCGTTCAAAGAAATCAAACGCTGACGAATAGAATAATCACAAGAATGAATCTTGCTGAACGTTTTACTTTTAAGTCAAGGGAAAATTGTAAAGAAAACATAATGTTATCCACAACTGTATAAACTTAAAAAAATAAATAAATAACAATAGTAACAGACTGCACCATCTACTGTATCGTTAAAAATAATAATATTCTGTAGTAGGTACCCGTGATACCGATTGTTAAACCAGGACGGCCGGAAGAAACTTCGAACGCCTCTCACTCGGAATACATCATAATAATATTTTTCATTGAAAAAAGCTTTACCTAGGTACTGCAGTAATGCAACTGATTTAAATAAAAAAAACTTATTTTCAAAATATTTTGCACCTATTTATTGTGTGGTGATTTGGTAACGAGTCGATAAAAATAGTAAAAGGAAATATTTATTATGACGTGAAGGTAGAAAGTTTTTTTGGAAAATATAACAATGAAATATAATTTTACTATTGTCATTTTGAGTGTTGAGTCAGCATTAGATATGCGATCGAAGTCAATGATTACAGTCAGAGTAAAATAAAATAGATATTAGAAATATTTTATAATTATATTATAGTGTCACAATAGAGGTATTCTTACTTTTTTCAAATCCTTTCCCGAGTCACTCCGGTCGTCTGCCAAGTATTTACGCTTGTTTGTAATGGGCTCTTCGTCGGTCTGGAAAAAAAATATGATAAAATGAGACGGTAAAAAGAGACTCAAAGAAATACATATTATTTTTTTCTGAAAGTCAGAGGGCCTTCCTGCACACACAATATATAGATGTAAAAAATGTCCATAGAAATATAGGCACTCGACAAAACTCCGGTGTCTGACACTTGAATACTACGACTTTGGTTCAAAATTATATTTCTAGGTATTATTATTTTCATCATTTTTATTATTATGCGTGCCAACAGATCTTGATGGCGAGTGAATTCCTTCCATTTACACATCGATTCTTCAATTATAATACGTTTTATATAATTAAATAATGTATAAGGTGATAAAAAAATCTAAGTTGGGCATCGAATTATAAATTTATGGATTTAATAGTTGTTACTTGTAGACCATGGTAATTCGACGGAATTCAAGCTGTATATATTTTTTTTTATTTTATTTCATGAAATCAGGTTTTTTATCATTAAAAGTCCATCATTCATCTTGTGATAATCTAGTTTTCTTATTTTTTTAATAGTATAAATCATAAATATATGTAGGTACTTAAGAGTGATACAATAAGGAATTCATACCACTTAAATATGTAGGTATGATCTTATACTACAAAGTAACTATTTAGTAAAAGAAAAGGAGGTGGAAGTACTANNTACTACTAAAATTTGCATTAAGGAAACAAAAGACCCCTGCTCCAAAAATATTTAAACATTAATTCTTTTTAAATCCCGAGCTGAACAAGGAATGCATTAGTCTTATTTTTTCAGAGGTCACATTTTGGAGCAGAAAAATTGCTTCAATCTTATCATTGAAAGTAGTTTTTGGTAATAAATTTAATCTAAGAACTCAGAAGTAGGCTTTTCCTAATGAATGGAAAAACAGTAAAAAACAGGAATATATTTTACGCAACATCAATTTTTGACAAAATTGATTTCGATTTTTGTTAAAATTTCAAATGAAAGATTGGGACTTGAAGTTTAATAACTAAATAAATATTTATAGTGGCGTTTTCTAAGCACCGACAGATTCAAAATATTTAGATTAATTTTATGAATTTAGGCAGAATCAATTTTTTATATTTTTGAGTCATCTATATTAGAGTAAAATCAATCATTTTAAAAACGGTAGACAATATTATTTTTGAGGGTCCAAGTGTATGGCACAACGACTTATCAAAATATTGTCTCAAGAAAATTTAAACAAAATTTAAAAATATACAATTATTATTATACTTTGAAAGTCGAATAAAATGTCAAATTATGATAAAATATATGACCAATACATTATACATTTGAAAATATTATAATCTATATATTTTGTAATAGGTGATTTTACTCTTAAGATCAGTAAAAAATCATAAAATAACGATTTTATGTGAAAGCGTTTTATGTATGTTGCATGTTGGTATGAGATAGAATAAAAATACTTTGCTGACATCCTCTTAAATGTTTTACATATTTAAAATAAAATATCCTCATAAATTAAATTAATTCCTTCTTGAAATAATTAATATATATTTAAGCAACTAGATTTATTTTGATATCACATCAAAAATATTAAGTCTCGTTTAGTCGATAAAAAAAACTTTTTCATAAGTTTACCAAAAGAGGAAAATTATGTTTTTTCCATTATTATACGCCATAAACAATATTTAGAAGAAAGAAAAGTCAACTTTTTGTGTGTCATAATAATTTCTTTAGAAATTATAAACTGTACATTTTCCATTTGGCATTTCAGTAAAGTTGCAGACATAAATGCTTTTATATTGGTTAAAAACTTTACTGGTGAACTGTTGGCTGTATACAAATATTTCTGTAAAAACTTGTATTTTAAGATAAACAATTGTGAACAATATCGATAGCCTTAAAATGTAGTTGTCATTTGGAAATCTGTGAGTTCTCTTTTCATTATTCAAATCTGTTAATCTCGATCTCAAGTTTAGTTTACTAATGACTAGAGTTTTTTAAAAAGTTTTTGGCACAACGAAATAAATTAATTAACCAAAGATAATAGCAGTAGATTGTATGGTAAAATAACACAAAATAAAAATGCTATGTAAAAATATAGGTACCTATCGTGTGTAATGCAGTCGTTAAAAAAATTAAGAAAACATTAACAAAAATGGTAAAATAAAAGTAGGTAAGTACGCAGGTAGTTACCGACAAACAAAAAGCTTATGACACATAATGTAACTTTAATAAAAACAGACAATATACATGCGAGGTAAAAGTTTTAAATTGGATTTTATATTAGCATGAATAAATAAAAACCAAAAAAAATGAGACTGTTTGGATTGTGTAATTATACTCATCATCTGCACTCGTTTTGAATATCATAAACGATAAACAATTTTTTTCCTACCTATTGTAAATTTTACAAAAACATATTATTATTCTTATTGCATTTCATAGCCGTTGTTACTAAAGAAATAAAAATATTTTTTTTAAATAAATTGGAAATTTATCCGATGTATCCGACTGTTAGCTCATTGCTCCCATTGAAACTTAATGAAACATTACTGCACAAGAGCATCGCGTATTATACAGGTAAACGAAATATTTATTTTGTTGTTATATTATGTGAAATATGATTTTGTGCATAGATAAGAACAATAATACAGTACAATATATTTATACTAAAAAAAATATGTATTACAAACTTTTTATAATAACATCATTGTACTGCTTCTTTTCCAATCTGTAATTTCGATCAAGTCTCGTAAAATCACAAAAACGTAAAACATTATATTCAAATATCAGCTACCATTGTGATATGTGCGGTTGCCGTGATTCGATTTTTCGACCGTTAAAAGTTTATTATTTTGTAATAATAGGTTCCTATCAACGAACCGACTGTAAATTAATTTTTTGTCATCGCTTATCGTTTTGATATACATAACCGATTTGGTGTATAAATGGAAAAATATAACGAAATTGTTTTCTTGCAGGCTGCAACTGCTGCAACTAGCCTATACGAGTAATGTAAGTTACAAGAAGAAAAAAACAAGGTCACACCTGTCTATAAAATTAGAGTATTCATTAGACGCTAATTATTGCAGAAACGAATAAAAAAAATAATATATTTTTTTTTATATATATAATTTAAAGTTTTTCAAAATCATTTTTCTTAAAATAACACTATTTTTTACTTTATTACTAAAATGTTTTCTATTTTTTTTATTTGTACTATTATTAAATTTGTTTACCTTTTAACAACATGCATTTTTAACTCCTTATTCCAAAGCAAAATATTAAATGTTGCTGTACACCGATGTATAAAAATCATATTTCGGGCAAACATGTAAATTATTGGCGAAAAATGATACTTTAAACTTATCGTGTTCATTTT
>PVMI01023593.1:0-19054 GCA_008528875.1 Aulacorthum solani
ACTATTTTTTTTATCAGGTGACAGTCGTTGACACCACTCGCTGTGCCTCTATAACTTTTATGTTTGTACTATACGAACGTATAGAAATGTAAATTTGTACGACATATCGTTCTATATGTACAGTCGAGAAACTTAGAAATCTAAATGTTGAACACAGGCAGTATAGGCGCACTGCAGTGGTATTACCTGTTTGCCGCGTAAAATATCGACTAAAACACATGATGTTATTGTGTACGGGCCCAAATAAAAAACCAGGAACGAATATTAATTTTCAGGAGTCTTATGTGTGGATAAACGAGTCGTGTGTTTTGAACGACCGAGTAGAAAACTGTAACCGTTGCACAAGCCATATATAATAATAATAATAATATTATGTACGAGCAGCTGTGCAATGTTCCCATTACAAAACTACACCTATAATATTCGCGTACATATAATTTATACGATGCGGGTACAGGTTGTTTCGGTCGGATCCAACTCATACCTACTACCTATAATTTACTACGGACACCGCCGCCGCGGAATATATTATAATATGACGTATATTATCATCGTGCCTATTATAATAATATTATTACGCCGTTTGGTCGTGCCGATTTTTAGTGAAAATATCGAATTTTCGGGCCATCGCCGCCCTCGGTCGTAGGCAGCGCTCGTCAGTTTCGACGCGAAACCGTGGAAATTAATCATTGACGTGCCTGGCAAAAGTTGTTCTCAAAATCATTTGTCGTCGCCGCGCACTCGAGGGCGATTCGGTTATTGGCAACGGTTTTGTGCACCGTGCCTGTCATCTGTACAACGTGCCCAAGTGACCCAGCACAACACTCGGTACTCATGAACAACGTAAAACCTTTGGGAACGATTGCCGACCGATAGGTCTACGACCATCGTCGATTTCGCAACCATACTGATTCTCGCCGCTTCCCACAGTTGAACACACACGCGCACTACCCGTTGTCGACTCGCAAGACGTCCATAGCACGGCAGTGCCGGCGAATCGTACCCGTCGCGGGACCTCCCCCCCCGCGAGGGAAAGAATGACGGCTTGCGACTGTAATAGTACCCCCCCCCCAACACCTGCGTACCCGACCAGCTACCCAACCCGTCCGTAAGAATTCGCTGGACGACACTAGCCGGACGGACGGTGCGCCGCCACGAGCACTGTCCGAGACCGAGTCAAATACGGCGAGAAGACGCGCGCCGTCAGTGGCCGTCCCCGACGGCGACGCGAACGCGAAGTCCGAAACTCGGACAGACCAGAATATTGTTGAGGAACGCGACCGTCGCGCGTCGTCGGATGGCAGCACCGGCGCGCGCGGTCGCGGCGACTCTAGCCGAACGCGGCCGACGCCGAGTCGGCGTCTCTCTCGCCAATCACTACCTCTCTCGCACGCTCGCCCCCGATCCCACATTCCCACTCGTTCCCTGGTTCGCTCGTTGTCTGTCTCACTCGTTTTCTCTCGCGCTCGTTCCCTATCACTCCCTCGGCCGTTCTCTCCCTCGCACCGTCTCTCGGCCGCTCTCCCTCGCTCCATCGGTCGTCTCTCTCTCGCTCGTCCACGGCCGTAGGTCCCCTCCACTATTCGAGCGTACACAAACACTCCGCGCTCCCTCCGCACCGTACGAGTGTACGACGACGTGACGGTCGCCCCCCTCTGCCGAGACCGTTCGTTTGAAATATCGCCACACACACACGCGCGCGCGCTCGCCCGACACACACGTACGCACACACATACACACATACGCGCACGCACACACACGCCAGTGTAGTACACGGCTTTTTTTTTTGTCCGACCCGTTCCCCCGTTACCGTCGTCAGTACGGTATACGCTCTCGTGACGTGCGTTACCGCCACACGACAGACGTGCACATTTTATTACGCGACACTGTCGCATTTTGGTTGTGCGCTCGCGATCGTGATCTGGTAGGTCTTATTGATATCGTTTTTTTTTTTTCGCCGTATTGAAAAATCGTATTAAACAATAGTTGTTTTCCCTCACGTCGTTCGCCTCCGCCATGAAGTGCGTTGTTGCTGTCGTCGTCGTCGTCTCCCCCGATTTCGCGATGCCTTGCTGACGCGGCCGCTCGGAGTTCGCGGAAAGAACGCGAGCCAACGTCGTCTGCGCGTACCGCGGCACGAGCACCGCCGACGGTGACGACAGCGCGCGAGACATAACCAGCGCAGTGCACGCACGACGCGTCATGTCGGCGGGGCCGTACGGGACCATCATGGACGAGTTGGGAGGCTTCACGGAGGTGCCCATCTCGTACCGGCACATCTCGCGGTTCCAGCCGTACCGGGTGCAACCGTACCAGGCTCACGTACAGCCCGTGGCCGCTCGCAAGGTCAAGTCGTCGACGGCGGTGGAACGGCGGACCATGGCCGGCGGGTGTCAGTACGACGAGAACCGGCCCACGCACGTGCACCGTCTGTACCCTGAAATTCTGGCGCTGATCTTCAGCTACCTGGACGTGCCGGACAAGGGCCGCGCCGCCCAGGTGTGCACCGCGTGGCGCGAGGCCGCTTGGTACAAGTCGGTGTGGCGCGGCGTCGAGGCCAAGATCGACATGTGCCGGTCGTCGCATCCCATGTACGAGAGCCTCAAGCAGCGCGGAATCAAGCGGATCCAGGTGCTGTCCGTGTCCCGGTACAAGTGCCTGCGCGAAATCGTCCAGAACGTGCCCAACCTGGTGTCGCTGAACATGAGCGGCTGTTACCACATCAAGGACGAGGACCTGCACCAGATGTTCCTCGAACACCACCCGAACATCACCGAACTCAACCTGTCGCTGTGCAAGCAGCTCACCGACGGCGGTCTCATACGGATCGCCGACACTCTCCGCGGGCTCACCCGGCTCGAGATACAGGGCTGCTCGTACATCACCAACAAGGGTTTCTCGCACATCGCGAGAAAACTCAAGAAACTCAAGTACCTCAACCTGCGGTCGTGCTGGCACCTGTCCGACGTGGGCCTGTCGCACATCAGCGGCGCCAGCAAGGACTCGACCGACGGCAACGCGCAACTCGAGTTCCTGGGACTGCAAGACTGCCAGCACATCACCGACGAGGGCCTCAAGTACGTATCCGAGGGCCTGCGCTCCCTGCGCAGTCTCAACCTGAGCTTCTGTGTCAACATCACCGACACCGGTCTCAACTATGTGTCGCGCATGAACACCCTGGACGAGCTGAACCTGAGTGCGTGCGACAACATCTCCGACATCGGCATCGGTTACCTGTCCGAAGGTTGCACCAAGTTGGGCAGCCTCAACGTGTCGTTCTGCGACAAGATTGGTGACCAGGCGCTGCTCCATGTCTCCCACGGGCTGTACGGCCTGCACACCCTGTCCCTAGGTTCATGCCAAATATCCGACGACGGCATACTGTACATATCTAAATCGCTTCGCAACCTCGAGGTGCTCAATATTGGCCAGTGCAACTCAGTCACTGACAAGGGTCTAGAGCATCTGTCGGATTCGTGCAAGCTGTTGCGGTCCATAGACTTGTACGGGTGCACGAAGATCACCAAAGAAGCCAAAGAGAAGATTCTAAAAATGCCAAACATCAGGAGGGATACGGTCAACGAAGACTTGTGGCAACTCAGATGACCGAAGGAATATTTTGTTTTTTAACATTTCAATATGTGATATATATTTATAATTTAGGTAAGTTAGTAACATTATGTTTTGTTGAGAATACCGGGTTCTGCCATCATTTCAATTTCACAACATCCAATTCATATTATTATGTATTATTATTATTATGATTATTAATTATTATTATTATTATTATTATTACCTATATTAATGAATATTACATACCTGATTCAGAAATTTGTCATGCTCTCCTACAGTTTTTTTTGTGTTTTAATGACATTGTTTTTCTTTTTTTGTGAATGAAATTTAAGCATTTTACTTGCACTTGAACCGTACACAATCTTGAGTTTATTCAATAAAATGTGCTATCATTCTTATTATTTTGAAAAGCTTTAAGTTATAAACTCATAGTTAGTTAAATTCTCATAGGACAGATTCCTTTTCGCCTTCATTTAGTTAATTCTGTATTACAAATTGTATAATCGTTATTTCATTATGTTCTTTATCTTAATCTTGACCTTCAGTATCACTCTCCAAAGCTGACAAATTTTGCAATTAAACCATCTATCGTTGTTGGCTTGTCTATTATTTTTTTTTATCATAGGTATTATTCATTTTATGTTTGATCTTAGTAAGGTACCTTACTCGTCTTCTTCTGTTATAACTCTTTCACCCTGTTCCGTTCAGTTACTTACATTTTGTACATCAATGTGATAATTTAGCTTAACGCTCATCATTTAATAATAAAAAGTATATTATATGAATAATATAACAAAGTAGAAATCTACTATTTTTATTATTATAGTAATTTTTTTTTACCAGTTTATTATAATTTTTCTTTGTAACTCAAATTATAACCGATATTTTTGTTTCGTTTACATTTTTATTATTATTATTATTATTATTATTCTTTTTTATTATTATATATAAGCTCAATAGAGATCAGACAATCTATATATTTGAACGTACTTATAAAGAAAAAAATTACCAATACATTGTTTAGGTCTCTTTTCTTTTTATATATAATGTTATTTTGTTTAACCGCACGTCCACTATTTGTTGAATAAAAATGCTTTTAATTGTTTGTATAATGTTGAATCTATAAACGATAAAAATAAGAAAAACATTAACTTAAGACTTACCTATGTTTGTTTTTTTCGTTGCGAATGAAATTTAGACTAAACGTTTTTTTGCTCAATGTGTAAAGCCAAACGGATTGGTTTTTATTATTATTATTATTATTATTACCTATTATTACTTTTTAATTGTGACTTGTGTTCGCGAAAACTATATACATACATGTAGGTAGGTAAAAATATAAAATAAAAACAACGTAATATTACGAGCCTTGACATTATTCCTAGTTACCACTCACTAGGTGACCTAGATGGAATCCAGATGATTAAAACACTGTAGACTATTGTCATTATGAAAAAAAAATTTGTATATAAAATATTTTTGTTAAAAAATTGATATATATTTAAGAACAAAAATTATACCTATTAACCGTGGTTTTTATTTATTTGTTTTTACGTGTTTTTATTTTACCCAACAAATCGATCTTAAAATGTTATGTCCATGTCTGAGAAAACTGTGTGGAGGACATTAGCCGCTGCGTCCATGGATGGCCGACTGGTATTATGGCCGGTACAGAGTACTTTAATTTATCATATGGATACCTACCGGTACGTAATTTTAGTCCTGCCGAATGTAGCGAACTGTCGAGTATGTTTTTTATCTATACAGGTAAAAAAAAGTGTTTGCACATTTTTGTCAAACGTGGAGTTGTATAACGAAAAAAAAAAAATCAATTATTTTTATTGTTCTACCTACTAAATTATATTATTGAATAATAAGTTTATAGTTGTAGACAAAAATGGATACGAGTGTCGGAATGTATTTTCAATGTACAATAATTATATTGCACCCGTGGTTATGAAAATTCAAAATCAATTACGAGAAATGCGTGCCAGTATCATTTTTATAATTTTTTTTTTTTTTTTTATTATTATCGAGCATAAGTTACGGATTATTATTTTACCCTACAAAAAAACAAAAAAAAAACAACCCTTCACATTATGGAATATGGATCATATTTATATTCAATTAATTATGGTTCCTCCGTCAGTGTTATATTTTTTTTTATATACACCCTGATGATGGCTGATGTTCCGATAAATTTGGCTGCAGTTAGGACACGGTTTCTTTTCTCGCGTCACTCGCACGGGTAATTTTTTAGAACATCATTAAAACGATTTGGTATTTGTGTTCGATTAAAAAAATCGCAGTATAAAATACGACACCAGCGTCTGCGGTCCGACCAGAAAAGAAACCGGGCATCGGTATGAAATACAACATGACGTGATCATTATTATTATATGATGTTATGTTCGCATTTGAAAAAATGTAAAGCATTTATTTTTTTTTAATTTTAAGGGAAATGGAACCGGTGTCGGGTAACCGATTCGGAGTCATATAATATACATACGTATGGAATGTCACAGTTCTCGCGGTGTTCCTCCAATGCCTATGATTCGCAGCCCGCAAGTATACCTCTCCAGGGTTCTAATATTATTCAAGCGACATTAAAATGTATACAACTATCTGCGAAAAAAAAAGAACAAATTGTTCGTATCGTTTTCGTGTACCCGTCGACGACGACCTTATTCTTTTGACGTCGTCGATCTATACGCGTACAATGGCCAAAATGAGTTGTGCGAAAATGCATTAAACTGCACTCTCCGCCTTATTGCGGTATGAATTATTGCCGCTGTAAATAATTGTGTCTGAAAATTAGTAGGTATGTATATCATCTCCGAACGTGCATGTCATCCCTTGGTATTAATTGACATATTGTGCATAGAAATAGAAAAAAAAATTGTTTTCAAAAACTATTTAGCATCACGCGAGCCTTTGTTTTTTCGAAAAGATTTGTTAAATAATATATATATATATATAGGCACACACACGCACAACAATAATGGTACTCCTATTATGCGTAATTATAATGATTAAAATAATGGGTAGAGGCCGGTGGTGGTAGGTGTGTGTGTGTGTGTGTGTGTGTGTGGCAGGTTGAAACGGTCTTTGTGTGTAGGGTAGGATCGGGTGGGGGATGGCATGTTATGGCGGTGGAGTGGTTGCTGCCACGGCTGGCGGGTGGGTGGGCGGATAGGGAAGATTATAGTTGCAGTGCAGCTGCTTCTGCCAGCAGGTATGTACGTTTTTCCGTCTGTACCCACCGCCTCCTTGTGTGTGTGTGTGTGTGTGTGTGTGTGTGTGTGTGTGCGTTTCGTGTTGCACGCCAATTCGGGCGGACCACTTGTCAACGTTTGACAGGCTCCGCCGCCGCCACGGCGTTGCATGCGCGACGGCGGCGGCTGGTCGTTTTTAGGTACATATAATGTGTGTGTGTGTGTGTGTGCCGACCGTGTCCCTCCGACGTGTACCGCACACCGAAGAGGGGAAACTCGGGGCCGCCAGCACCACATATTATTATTATTATTATTATTATTATTATTATCGTTATTATACAAATGGAAAGAAGAAATCCTTAAGGCCGACCCTCGGCAGTGGTCTCGGGCTCTGTACCACCGGAGGGAGAGAAAATAATATACCTGTTTCGGAAGACACAATAACGCCAGACGCATTGTGCGCCCGCGGACTGGGAGAGATTTCTCCGTCTCGGCCGAGCCGTAGGTCTGGGCAATGGGCATAATAATATAGAGGTATAGGTCGAATAATCCCCGAACGCGATAATGGCTGCACTTAATCGCAAGTCGTATGATGTGTATGTACGCTGTCCGCCGTGACTCGACAGAGTCATCTGTTTTTTTGGCTGGAGGATATATATCATATTATGTGTCGACCGTGTTTCGCGTGCGAAATGGAGATCGGGGTGCAGTGCGAAGAGGACCGGCAAAACAATTACTACTCGTCGTGGCGTTCTATAGATTTTTTTAATTCCTTAAATCACCAACCGAAATGTAGGATCGGACGACGGTTGCGAGAGAATTAGGAGGGTCCTCCGATTTCCGTGCCACCACATGACCGTTGCAGTACATCATCTATAAGTCACGTCGTACTATTATTATTGTCACCGTAGGCGTAATACTAGAGGGGCAACTGTGACCTCAGAAAAAGTGTATTTTTGCCCCGTCTGTCGACATTCAATCTATTACTGTTTTTGTTCGTACTTATACAGAATAGAATGATATACGCACCTGTAAGTTTCTGATCTTTGTATTTTTATACACTTTTTGTTTTTATATTTGAATCTTGCAGTCTGTTTAAAAAAAAAAAAAAACTAACTAATAACTATGATATCTACTAATTTATTTATTGGGAGGGGATAAAGCCTATACATAAAAGATTTTTTGTTCGACCACAGATCCCCCCCCACAAGAATTTACGTCAGCCTATGATTATTATAATAATATTATGCATGTGCCTACTGAATTTTCACACCGACCCATGTACCGCAA
Source organism: Aulacorthum solani (assembly GCA_008528875.1). Classification (NCBI taxonomy): domain Eukaryota; kingdom Metazoa; phylum Arthropoda; class Insecta; order Hemiptera; family Aphididae; genus Aulacorthum; species Aulacorthum solani. The sequence goes on from PVMI01023593.1 coordinate 8,079, forward strand.
AACTCACTGTTATATATATATATATATATAGTTCATATTCCTACCTATGCATTGAGATTTTCAATAATGTTATGTCATTAATGTGTATAGTCTGCGGTGTTCCGGAGTAGTAGTTTTCCGCAGACCCGATTCGGTCCTACTACTGCAATCGTACCTGTTGTTCCTTATACTATGATGTAACGAATATAATATATGTCATTTTCGATTTGCAGCTAGGTGATCTCAGGTGTAGAACACATCAGCAATTTACGTAACGTCCGAAATGTAGGTAGGTCCACCCGCTAACGCGAAAACACGCATACCCAATCGATATAATATGACATATGTATTATTATTATTATTATTATTATTATATAATACTTGGAGCGTCGCGAAAAAGAATAAAATATGTATACAACCGATGTATGGGTATATAAGGCAGCATAAACGTACGGGTATAACTACTGGTGCAATGATCAAAATTGTATTCAATTGAACGAACACAATGTGGCATTCAAATGCGAAAACACTTGCGCATAATAATACCTATAATGGCGTATGGCACGACTCGATTCAATTTTTTTCCCGGTATTTAGGTAATCCCTTTTGAATAACAGTATACGTTTAAAAATACGAATGGTTGTATACAATTTGAAAATGACAAAAGATCAAACACGCCATCGCCGCCACCCTTTGCTCACCAGAGTCGTTTTTTTTTTCAATCTACTGCAGCTCTATTATCGTATATTATGGTATACTATTCGTAGGTATATAAAGACATACTTAAATACAGCACTCACATTATCAGCACAATTTAAAGTCCATAAAAATATTTCATATACTAACATTCAACTGCACCTATATTAGTAGGCTGTAGACAGTCCTGTAAAGTATTCAGATATATTTTTTTTAATTTGAATGCTATTTCAAATTTGAAATACTTTTTTGGAAAATTATTCAAATACATATTCTGAATAATTTTTTTGTATTTTTTTATTTATTATAAAATAATTTTTTTAACTGGAAAAATAGTTTAAATTTGTGGCAAACACATAATATTTGTCTATCAAAAATTGGACACATAAAGCTATACGAACTTATGAACAATGGTTTTTCTCTTTGAATGAAATATGATTGACCATGTTAATTTCCAACCATTCCAAAACTGACAAATATTGACGGGGAAAAATATATTCGAATACGTATTCGGAATATACTTTTTAAATGCATGCATTGGAATTCGTGTTTGGAATATTTTAATACTTATTTATTCGAATACATACCTACAAAATACAAAATAAAAGTATTCTTTACAAGACTGGTTGTAGGTATATTATAATACGCGTATCTTTATACCTATATGTGGCTATGTTATAATAAAATAATATGAATTGTTTCGTGTCAAATATAGAGAACATGTTATACAACACACCTAACAGACAATACTACACATTAACACTGCACGTAAAGTATACCGTTACCTTACACCTAAAAAATCGTATCGATAGAGAGTACATTAAACTAGGCATATAAAAGTTGATAGATCCCATTTTTTTTTTTATTTCCTGCAACAATTTATTGGTGCCTAGTCTGTATCGCATTTTACAGTGTCTTTTACTCAAGATATTCAGTATCTATCGGTGTATCAGCAACAATAGGAAAAATTCTTTTGTTCAGTGTTATCTAAAAACTGTTAGAGTAAATAAAATGAATTTTACAGTATAGGTATTGACATAGACATACACTGTACAGTGATGGTACAGGCGTGTGATAATAAACACAGTGGTGTGACAAAGTTATTTATTCAGCTAAAACGCTTTTAGAATATCTCGCTGTTTCGTAGCACAGTGAATCTATTATGAAACTAAATTTTTATTTATACCTACAACTCAGTTCCCCGGTCATCATTGATTTTCATCTTTGGTCTTTGTATAATTACTATTTTTTTCCTGTATTTTTGATGTGCATAAACTTGTTCCATCGCTGTGTTAAGAATACACATTTAAAATGTTTTGATTATTATAGCATTTACATAATGTCATGATCATATTCTACATTTGTGTTGATTAAATATAATAGGTAATATCGCAAAAAAAAAATAACATAATTTTTTTATTTATAATAAACATGATTTAGTTTAGATTGACCATTTTTGAGATATATATTCTATAAAATATATGGTATGTTAAATAAATACATTGTTTTAATGTTTTCTCAAGTTTTTCGATTAGGAACAGACAGTATTTTATTACAAATTATTCTCGGAGGCTTAATAAAAGCTAATTTTATTTATCAACATTCAACTAGTTTTTTTCCATCTGCGTTCTCATTATTATGTATTTTATTTTATCAACTTTACTAATGAAATTTTTAAACATATTATATATAAACAATCTCAACTATTGTAAATTTTGATTTGAAACACATGGCTATACGACCTACAAGTTCCTATCTCGTATTTTATTTGATAACCAAAACTATAATTTCACATCTGGAAGAATTCAAGTTTTCAACATATTGTTGACTGCAACTGTATCTATACAATTTATATAATTGTTCTGTGTGTAATATTATGTGAGATGTGTCAAAACTTTAAAAAAATAGGTTGTTATAGGTACTTAAATAGGTAGGTACCTAATATTATACATACGTTTTAAAAACATCAACTGAAATAATATTTCTTTCTTCTACCAGCTTGTTGATTTTACATTAAAACAAAATATCTGAAATACTTATTTTTCAAAAAAAACTATAATGAACGTTTCGTATAAAAAAATATGAATAGATTGTGCAATATATAAGAACAATTTTGAAATTTTTCCAAGAGTTAATGGAATTCAAAATACATCTCTCTTGGGAAGTAATATAAAATCGATACACGAGGTTTTGGAATTAGATATAGCTGTTATGAACTCTACGATTCATGCCTCCTTGAGGTTTAAGGGCCTAAAAATATAACTTAGCAGATATGTGAGGTTTTGCTATAAAACACTTAATTTCAGTTTTTATTCATATAGTAAATGTATTATACTAAGTTCTGTAGACGACTGTGATAATATATTTTAATAATAGAAAACAATTATTCAAGTATACACTATAAAAAAAATTTAATTAAAAATCGTATGTGAAGTATTTTCGCTTAAAGTTCTATAAACTATAAAGTATAAATTCTTTAGTTTAATTTATTTCAGTTATTTTTGCAATAAATAAAATAAACAATGTTTTAAACTTGCTTAAACAATTGCGTCCAAAAAACTAAATATTAATTTTAAATATTTTTTAGTAACATATATATATAAGAAGATTATAAAATGTTCGGTATAGTACTGAGTTTTAACAAAAATAATATAAAATTAAATATGTTATGATATTTTGTTACCTAGTTGAATTTGTATGTTGGCTGATTGGTCAGTTTTTATTCTGTCGTTTGTGCAATAATGATCACTCATATATTAATATTTGCTTATTATTATGAATTTTTAGGACAAAATAATTGCTGAAAGTATACAAGTGTGGTTACACACAGCAGTACTTTGGTACATTTAGTAATTGGGTATTTGGGAACCCGAAGTAATGGATTACGACTTATGATGAATATGAAATGACACTTTAGGGCTTCAGTCCTTCACCTAACCTTCCAAAACTTTTCGTCAAACACTTATTCATATTATACAGGGTCATTTGAGGGTTGTGTAACAAAAGTAAAAGGAATTATCTAAGAGCCTGATAATATTATAATGACCATATATATAATATACCATTCTTGTGTGACTTAAATGTATGAGATGCCACATCCCCTTGTTCATCAATCAGAACCACTTAACGTATTAGAGTAAAGTTGTAACTCGTAAGCTGATTTTCCTTTGAAACGGGCCTGTTCGAAACAATATTATTTAATATCAACGAACGGCGACGACTGCAGTTGGTGCCTACCTATAGCAACAACTTTTTCAGTCGACTGTACAGCCGGCGAACGGACGTTATCCATGTGAGACCACGTATAGTTGCCCCAGAAAAACCGGCTTCGCGGAAATCCGGAACTGATTATATCTGTTGTGAATATTTTAAAATTATTTAAATAGCGTAGTGGAAATAATGTCACCTAACAAAAAAAAAGAATAAATAAAAAAAACTGCAGACAAAGCTGAAATTATGCGTAAAAACTAAAGAGTGTCTATCCTACCTACTTGTTGGAAAGTCAATCGCTGCAGCAGACTTCGATATTTGTTTCAAACGATTTTCGATTTTATTCGATTTTCGCGATAATATTTTTATAAAGTTATGTAATATTATCATATAAATTATAACACGGTTGAGTCAGGTCCGAGGTGGCCCAAGGTTTGATCTGCGGTGAGTTTCTGTAACAAGCTTCAACGTCGCCTTGTTCTAATTTTAATACTTCGGGCCTGGTGGTGGTGTACACGGCCGTAACGCCACACTCATCGACGGCGTTTGTTATGAAAACGGCGTAGCATAAAAACGTCTTTCCGATAGTCTCACACCGGAACCGGTCGTCCGGGTCCGGACAACACTGTGACGACGGTATTAGTTGGCACTGCAGCAATCCGTTTTGCGTTTAACGCATTGGCCTGCTAGGAAATTGGCGTTCGTTCTATATCCGGTTCGCGTTTAAAAAAGGTTATTAAAAAATAAGCTGCCCACAATATTGCAGAAATAATGTATGTGTATGTATACCGTATTATCGTCGCCGCACGACGTTTCTCGCGTGTTAAAAATCTCCCAGGTCCGAACCTCATGCATAATGTGACGTGGGCTCGGGCGAAAGGGATATAATATATATATATGAGGGAAGGGATGGATGGAAGAGACGGACTCTTTAGAACTAGAATGTCGGTATAAAATTATATTATATAATATGTACATGTGCAGGATATGCGAGTCGTAAATATATATATNNNNTAAGTATGCATGTACAAAAGGGCTCTAAAGATATGCAATGGGTGGCACCCCGTCGCGTTGGAGGGCTACAGTGCACACACACGCACACCCGTACACGCACACGTAGGTAGTCGGCATAGGGGTTACCAAACGGGCGTGCTCACACACCACACATACAGACGCATACTCACACACGCGAGCGAGTTATATTATCGAAACCTACTATTATATCGACCGTGCCGGAGGATTATCAGTCTCTGCCCCCGTTCTCCACCCCATTTTAAGAATTTTTAATGCCCGCACCGAAAAGCGCGCCTGCACTCCGTCACCGGCTGACCCTTGTGTTTCAGAGTGGTTCCCAAAATGTCCGATGTACTGGCACCGATCGCGAACGGCCCCCCAAGGACGACGACGCAACGCTGGTGACGATGACACTCGTGAGAACGACTCACGCGGCCGTAATATCTGCGACAATCGTCGTATTAGTTTATTTCAAGTCTCCCCGAGTGTTTTTTTTTTTTTTTTTCATATCGGGCGTTCAAAGGAACCGCGACGAGGCCTTTGAACCGGTTTAGTGGGAGAGGTTTTTTTAAAAAATATATTAGAATAATATTATATATATATATATATGTAGGTATCTCTAGTTATTGAAAACATATTATACCGTTATTGTAACGATACTTACGAACAATGCACCAGCTATATTATGATATATTATACATACATGGGATACGGGTATTTTGTGAACGATAGGATTATAAACGGCCGGTTAAGACGTGAAAATATGTAGACGAGCGTAGACAGAAAACGGATTAATGTTGACATTTTACAACGGTCTTATTCACCCAAATTTTTATTTTTCTCTGAATATTATTGCATTTTTTTTTTATCAGATCTAAGACTTAAGTGTATTAGTTTAGTTTTATAATTTTATCTTTTTATTTGTATACGGAGTTGATCGATTCAAAATAATATACAAAACTGAACACGTAAATTATGAGACATTATGCAATTCTTTAAATATTATATTGTAAAAATTGTCCTTACTCCTAGATAACTGAATATTATTTTGTTTCGTATTTTATTTATTTTACTATAATTTTTTTATAAGACACGATTGTGGGAATACCATAAAACCAGTATATGGTATGTAAAAAATCAATCCAAAAATACAGATTGTTACTATTTATACAAGTATATTTACTTCGATCCTTATGAAAAATAATACATTTTCAATAAATGCACTATGCGAAGTCTAATATAATTTTTTGTTGCGTAACTAATAGCAACTTGAATATAGTTTAAATCATATTTTGTAACGGATTATAAGTATTAACTCCAACGACCATGATATAGGGCGGTGCAGTCGTATAATCGTATAGGTTCTGACTATACTGAGCATTATGCACAGTTATATTTTAAACATATTATACAGAGGTGCGTACTCAGAAAATAATTCTTTCTTTTTTTTTTGAAGGGGAAAGAAGTTTTATAAACAAATTATGACCAAAGATATTGTTCGAAAAATGCACTTTTATATTGTTGCCTAGAATTTTTATATCTATACTTACAATACTTTAAAGAATACTGTTGTTCTGTTGTTATATACTTATTTATTATGATATATATTTATATGTTTAGTTAGTAGTTACATATAAATATATATGTATTATATAAAGATACCTACATTATACATGTTTTTTTAATCATAAAAACAGCAAAACCGTAGGTAACCTACATACATGTTCAGTTGCATGTTAACAACTGCTGTACGTTATAAAATAATATATGTGCACCTATATACGGTATATACTTTGATAAATTGTTCGTGCATTTTAATATTCTACCATATACCTACCTATATATGTATATATACCTCTTACACAGGTACTTGCCATTAATTATCGTTTTTTTCACGTGTACTGAAATTATTGTTCAGAAACGATTATTATCAATTTACGTTATGCATACACATTACAAACGGCAAAAGAACAGATTTCTACACGAATCTTTACTACTTTGCATTCATTTAATAAATTACGAGCTAGCTTAAAAACATCAGTCTAATACTATTCATAAATTTGGAGTATTTTAAATGTATTACAGTCTACGATTGATCGAATCGAATATCATGGCACTTAATATGGAATTATGTAGGTACAGTATATATTCGCAATATGCGTTAATCCTTAAAATGTGTGGCTCTTACAATCATTTAAAATATTTCCACACATTTTTATAGAATTATTTTTTACAAAAAATAGACATAAAGGTCCTCCATGAATACCCACATTTTTTAATTGTATGTATTTTGACCATAAACCACAAACAGAAATGCATATTTATTAGCATTGACTTATTTTCGTGTACCTATGGGTCTTAAATTTTAATGTAATGATTTAGGAATTAATTTAAAACGTTATTATAGTCTAAGATAAAACTTCTAGTTAATCAATATTCATAAAGCAACAAGTATATAAATGACAATTCATTATTTTGTTCTGAATTTAAAGAACAGTTAAAAACTTATATTATGGATGTATCTATTATATTTGTTCACAGTTCACGTATAAACCAACTTAATTATGAAACATTTTTGTACAATAAATACAATTATACCATATACCTGAGTTAAATATACTCATTATTTGATAAATTTGTATGTAATTAAAAACAACCAAATTATATATAACATATATTATTTACTTTAATATTTGGAAGTCCATGATTGTATACCGTATTTTATTTTTGGACTGAAACGTTCTGTAAAACTAATGATAAAAATTACTATTTTTATAACCTACTAAAAACAGTTGATAAAAAATAATACTATTAATATAACCTTACAATAAAATCAAAGCTATGAAAAAGGAAATCTTACAATTTAATATGAGAAAAGTCATGACTATTTTCAATTAGCATTTAGATCAACTTTTAAGTTTACCAAAACTTGAAGACCATGAATGTCATAAGATAATTCAGGTTTTAAATATAATTTTCTGGTTTTATTCTGGAAATCTGAAGAAGACGATGTTAATTTAAATTTAATTTGTTGTACAAAATCTGCGTTTTCCATCACCCCTCTCCCTTTATAATATAGAACTCACAGTTTTAATTTTTGTATAATACTTACACAAAATACGAAATAATATTTTACATTCAGTAACCATATACACGGTGCTGTATAACCAATAATAAACGTTAATTTGAATTTGAATTGACCAAGAAAAAAAAATGTTTTTTTTCTTGTAATATTATATAATAATAAAAAGTAGGTAAATTATTATAATATATTATGAACGTAGCATAAACTAGATGGTGTATAATGTATTCTATAATGCATTGTTAGCATTTAAATAATTTTATTTCAAGATTTTTACTTTTTAGTATGTACCTATTTATTCGAATATTCGATAATTCAGGGAGATAATTGAAACACAGTTTTATTATCCTGATGATTATATGTGTTTTTTGTTATACTACTGCAGATCAAGGCATCTTGTATACAGCAGGTGTCCGGGACGCCAAGAACGTATATCTACTTCCTTAGGGGGATCACAATGGGTTCGTTTTATGTCTGGTTAACATTTTAGAAAAGTACTATATGAGGGGTGACTTACATTTTTACATTTTCTCTCTACATACTACAATACGTATTGTATATTTTACACCCCATTGTCTTTTTTTTGACTACATATACGCAGGTATAGAGTTTGAATAATTAATACATGGTGCAATATATTTATACATTGATTAATACATTAAACATAAATGTATGGTTTAACGAAAACTAAATTATATGTATGTATATGCCAAGTAACGAGTGAGTTCAAATTAAAGAAAATTATATTTCCATAGGAATATTTTATTCGAGTTAAATCAGTGTGATTAAGTATGTAATGTGTTACTAAAGTTTTTTTTGCAGTCGTTAACAGTTTTATAGAATTTCTCAGATTTTCTCTGCATATAGATGCAAATTAAAAATAATAATTCAACAGGTGTACTAACACTAATCTGCACACAAGCAAAACATTTTTATATTACTATTTTTTTCTGGTTATTATTTTATGATTCAATCATAACAATATTAGACCATTTTAAAAATGAAACGTGCTGATATAGCAATAGTATCTATCTATTTTATCAATATATTATTATGTTTTTATTTTTATACTTTTATCCCTGAAAAAATGAAATAGTAGCAGTTATTATGGCAGTATAATATAATATATGCGAAATTGCAATTAATAATTCCTAAACATCAAATACATTGTACATCATTGATTCTTAACTTATTTGTTACATAACATGACGATTTATTGTTATTAATTATTATGATGATCAAAATTTACTCCTATATTTTATTAATAATATATTATACATAAAGCAAAAATATAAATACTACAGATTGCTTAGAAATTACATATACCTAAAAGTATGCCGTATGCGAGCGTTTAAAGTTATTTAGAGAATTAAAAATAATCTCACCATCGTATACTGTTTCCATTTTTCCAAACTCATCATCATTCATCGTATACCTAAATGTACAGTATTAAAATAATATACATATAACTTGTAAGACACACACTGGAACAGTTGAAGCTGGAAAAAGTCAGACGATCAAAATTGTTTACATAATAGAATACGTAAGATCGTAAAATTAACTTTTTTGTGAAGAAGTTACGGGGAAGCGTATATAATAATATAATAGTGAAACAGATGTCGATAAAAACACGTTTCTAAAACAAGTACAAAACGTTTTATCGTGAAAAAATATATATCAAATAGTAATCATAGCTTCTGCCAATTTTTTATTTTATGATTTGAAACATTTTGCAATGTTTTACGCTAGAAACGTTATAGTAAAAAGAGTGTATAATATAGTAGCATAGTCGCCGTACCAGTATAGTAAAGAAATCGATAACTCGCTACGAACGTGGGGTCCAAAAGTATACGTTCTTTTTTTTTTAGCTGAATGAAATTTGCCAAGACCGCCTACGAAAACCTATGCGATTTTTTTGTCTTTTCCTTTTGGTGTAACTCGAAGAAACAGAAACACAGCGTTTTCCTGGCACGCGGTTGCGTTGGTGGTTTGAAAAATCCATTACGTTGCGCAGCGTTGCATATCGTAAGTTATGCACCTCAATCGGTATTTTCAGGTCGACCCGGGCCTGCAGCCAGTCAGCAGGAGGAAACAAAAACGGGTTTCCTATGTTTCCATTCGGTCGATTTGGCCACGAATAATTGGAAAACGATCGTTTTGTTTTTTTCTTCTGTTCTCTCTTTCTACGACAGTTTTCCATTTTTCTAACACAAAAGGCAGTACAATGAGACACATTTTTGGACGAAAATCGCTGATGGATGCTATTTGGAGGAGTCGGTTGTGTCGGTGATCCGGTAGAAAAACTGTTTTTTTATGTACATAATATAGTTAGTTTAATACATATAGATTAAAATACCGCGGTACGTAATGGATTAAGTCTGGATGATAATATATTTTAAGCACCACACATTTTATTATTTAATTTTATACACGTGTTTTGTTTTATCTGTATTCTGAGTTATATGCATTTAAAAATTATATCACATTGCTCGAAAAGCTATCATGATATCGTAAGGGCGTTTTTCACGACTCGTGGTTCCAAGAATCTTATATACCTATTGTGACCTTTAAGTATAAAAGACTTGGCAAGAGTGTAGAGTAACAGAGATTATTAGGTGTAACTAAGGAGACTGCCCGAGGCCTTGATAAAGAAATATTCGCACTCAGTGAATGACGCGCCATTTGTGCGAGCGTTCTGTGTCAAATTTAATTTTTACTATACATTAAATTTAAACATATATCTTCATTTCGGAATTATTTGTATCATATGAGTTTTAAACTTATTTCATGGCGCATTAAACTATTTTTAAAATATGGTTCTGAGTGGTTCGATTTTATAAAATGCAGCTTTGATTGTTCTAATTAATTAAATTATTATTTTTTTTTTAATTTAAAATAAATCGTATTGGCTATTACAGTATCATTTAAGTTAAATTATTAGATTTACACTTACATTTTTGAACCTATTGTTGGCAGTACATATACTATATATGTG
>PVMI01023639.1:0-13312 GCA_008528875.1 Aulacorthum solani
TATTTTTAAAGTTCAACAAAATAGCCAAAATCGTTAATATTGATTTTAATATGTAATTTCGTCCAAATTTCAATTGAAAATGTCTGTAAACAATTACTGCGTACATAATATATTTTATACATTTTTTGGTTACAGTATGGACTATTTATTAGAATCTTTGTTTTCAATTTTCAAACCTTAGTTATAAAAACTGAACATTTTATAATTATTTAATTACAATGTTTGATAATTTTCGAGATTTTGATGAATGTTGTCGAAAATTGAACTTTAAATGCTTATAAAAAAAAATCGAGCATATATATTTTTAAAATTTTTAAATTACTATTCTAACAATATATTAGGAGCGTTGTATTAAATTTTCAAGCTTTTTGACTCAACGAATACAATTTTATTGACATTCATAGAATACAAAACTAAAAGAACGGAAAATTTCAAATGTCTATAAATAACTAAAAAATTGTTGAAATCTATTGAAAATTTTATCTAGTAAAGGAATCAATAAAATAAACATAAGGTGTAAATTTCAAGCTTCTATTCGTTTTTGAATAACAATAAAATATGAATATTGGTACACGAGAAATTGAGTGAATATAAAATGTTGTAATTCAAACGCTCATAAAAATTTAATTTGACTTTCCGATGGACATTTTTTTTTTTTTTGATAAAAGTAGGCAAACTCATGAAGAATATTGTATTAAATTTTCAAATCTTAGATTTAAAAAGATAAATTTGTATGAATTTTTAACTCAAAATAAATTGAAAAGTTTCGTGGTTTTTACGTATTTTGTCTTATGTACTTATTTTGTATATAAAAAAATTAAAAAAAAAAAAAAACACACATCATTGTAAGGACAATACATTCATCGCTCCGCTCAAAATCTAAAAATTATTTGCAATTACACAAATTTTAAGATATTAATTAAATACAAAATCTAAAAATGTAAAATTTTCTGTTTTTCAAAAAAAAAACTTTACAACATTATAATTATTATGCACTCTAAATAGTCTGTACTTAAAAGTTAAAATTATCAAGTACTAAACACTTCAAAAGGCAATTAAAAAGGAATTGGTGTCGAGACCTCTCAAATTATTAGGGGAGCACACTCATAGAATTTTCTTCATTGTCATCAAAACCAAAAATCGATCACAACTGAAAAACTTGGAAGACAACATAAGGGTATGCTTGTCAAATATTTGATCACAGAAGAAACTTATAATGAAGGAAAACCAGTCTTAAATTTCTCACTAGGACAACATTTTAATAATGTTATCGTAATGTATCTGTTTTTTTATATCGATAAATTTAAATAAATATATGTATATTTAAGTCAGTGTTAAGGCTAAAATACGGGTCAGGATTAGTGTGTCATATAGGAAAAAGGTTGAGGAACACTGATCGAAGGGATAATTCATAATTAATAAATAGTTTCAGATAATTTAGAATTATTTAATATTTATTGTGGTGAAAGTAGGCATTGAGCCATGGGTTTTGTTGATTTGGTTCACAATAATTCAACTTAACTTAGAGAGCCAACTGTTTGAATCAAATAGCTTTGAAAAAAAAATTCTTAAAAAAAGGTTACCCGGTAAAGTAGAAGTGCTTCAGAATAACCTTAGTAAATATAAAAATCTCAGAACCTGAAATCCATTCAAGATTTTGTAGAATATACTCCTAAGCCCTAATATTCAAAATAATTATTTAAAAACCTGATTTACTGCAGTACTATATAATAGATTTCAAGCGATTGAGTAAATTTTATCACTTGATACAAATACTTAAAAACAGTTCAAATGGGGTAGAAAATCTACTTTAGTTGGGTTAATATAATATGATTTGACATTAAATGATTACATTACAGTTAGCTATAAAAACATATTTGATATGTGTACAAAGAATAAAAGAAACAATCTAGGTACATATTTTTAAAATGAAGATAATATATTTGTTATAAATTATAATTAAGAACTAAATGTTAAAAAAGAAATTTCTACTAGATCAGTGCAAATGTGCAATTAATGTTTTAATATAATTAATAAAAAGTTGGATTTCAAGATTTATGTTTAACAAAATTATAATTATAAAATTATACATTTATATACAATATAATAGTCGATAGAACATGGATAATACAATATACTATTTATTACCAATGTCATTAAAATAGTTTTGTGATAAACGTCAATTTTCAAGTAAAATAAATAGTTTTTTTTTCTTTTTTAAATTGTGTACATACACGAATATGTTTAAGTATAAAATATAAGATTACTAATACATACATTTAAACAAATACTTTGATACTAAAAATTGTGTAACTTAAAAAAAATTGTTTGAAGTCTTCGAGTATCTTTACAGTTTAGCTACATTTAAAATTTGAAATATAACATCACAAGTTAGATACATTTAATTCTATAAAAATGTATTTAATTTACCTTTAAGTTTACCAACGTATGCATTGTTCGTTGGATGAATAGATGATAGTTTAGTGTCAATCATTTTTAGTTTGGAATTAACATATTTCATATCTTCTTCAAATTTCTAAAATTAATATTTAAAACCAATTAAAGACCACTATATTTTTTTTTAAATAAAACACATAATTACCTTAATAGTTTCTGGCTGATCATCAAATACCGAAAATTGCATGATCAATTAATCAGGAAGCGTAGTAAATTAAATGCGAGATTAAATGTTCCAAATAAATATTTTAGAAACAAAAACAGGCCAGGAAATCATTAAATGCTATGAATTACATTAACTATAGAACTTATTCTTACAGACACTAATATTTACTATAGTATTCTACTATAACTACATAAGAAGCATTAAGTATATGGAGTACCCTATTGACAATGATAAATTATAACTTTTCAAATATTGAAGAAAATGGCGCTTATCTTTTATCTTATCATTACGGTTACATGTTTAGTAACAAAATGAAGAAAAAACCGTTAATTATTCTGAAAAAAACGAGACAACAGATTTACGTAGGTAGTTCCACAAAAAATTTGTTCCAAAAATGTTTGGAACAAATGACCATTGGAGCAAATCGTTTTTCTAAAAGGTTATGTAAGAAATTATTTTTTGGAATAAATTTTTATATTGGAAGATGTTTTTATGGAAACAACTAAGTACCATTAAGCTATATAATATTATATAGTTCAATGTTAAGTACTAACAAGTAACAACTGACAAGCAAGAGCATTGGAATAAATATAACTTCAAATGACCAAATATCTAATTATACTTAAGCGTTTTCATAGTGGCGTATTCATTTGGGGGAGCACAAGGGACCCCGCAGCCTAATTTATATTTATATTTAGGAGTTAGGTACCTGCTACTACTATAGTAACACTAATTACAGAGGAGTATAGTCACTATAATGTACCTATTATTACAAATACCTATATTTTTAAACTGATAATTTATTTTTAAGTGTACCCATTTATATGATTACCTACATATTTGGTGTATCGTTATGGCTCCTCCATTATTTATTTCTAAATACGGCCCAGGACTGTTTTGGTTAGGTAATTGATTCTAAAAGTGCCTTATTGTGATATGAAACACATTTTGAATTGTTGGTCCACAAAACTTATTGCCCATAACTGGACATTACTAATTATTAATTAATTATGTCCATCTCACCCATGTATTTGTTCTAAAATACATGTCATGTGTCTATAGGACAGAGGACTAGTAGCTATAAAAAGTAACTAAATATGAAAGCACATATTATGCGCTTAAAATGTGTATTAAAAAGTTTTTTCTGGCCATTAATTTAAAAATATTAATAGTTAAAAAAGTACCCAAAGTAAGAATAACAATTACCTTCATAGTTTAATTATATAAGTGCCTTACACCCATACCAATAAATAAAAAAACGTTTGGTCTTATAACTACAAAAATTAAATAAATTGCAAAAGGAAAGCTTAGTCGATCGTTTAGAAAATGTGATTCTGAATATTATTGTGAATGGGTATATCCGATATCGGCTACCTATCTGTTATGCATAGCTGGAAATTAATGATTTATACCTTACTTCAAAGTTAATTTAGTTAAATTTTCTATAAGCATTAATGTCTATTTGGCAATTATCTTTTTAATCGTATTGTCCTTTGAACGCTATGCATTTTTTGCTAATTTTGTATTTAATCTTCACTCAAAGACTGTTATATATGAATGTATAAAGTGGATAAAGATGTAATTACATCAAATATTTTTCTATAAATACCGATTTAAGCCATAGAATTTATACAACTAGACAAGCAATGAGTGCATGGAAAGCGTGAGAAAGGGGCAATCATTCTTTACTCGTTTATTCATATGCATGTTACTATAGTAGTGTGGGGTAATAGGGTAAGATCCCGTGGTTAGGTTAGGTAAGACCGGTTCTTATCTAGTAGTATAACGTCTGTGATAGAGACAAACCGTGTGAATAGGAATAAATGTAAAATTTGGAAATTAATATCACTGGATTAAAGCATGAATAATTAAAATGGTAAACAAAATTTGTGGAACAAGTGGTAGAATTCCTTGACAAGCAAATCGTTTCTCTACACCGTGTTTGTAAGCAACTATTTCATGGAATGAAAGGTACTAGTTAGTGGTGACTAGTGATCCAAAAACACGAATCCAATTATTACCAATATTTATCGAACTTACAATTATAGTAAATTACTAACTTAAATTTTTCTAAATCGTCTGCTAGAATCATAATTACATTTCAAATAATAAATATACTTGTAATAGTAATGGGATTGTTAGAATTTTCTCGAATAGAGAAATTTAATTCCTTCCATGATAAGAGTTGTTTACTTAATACTTATCAATTATCATTATTTCAGAAACTGAAATTAATTTCTGCATTATTTAAGATTTCTTTGAGTCTTATTTCTTTTTTTAATTTCAATGTTAATTGGAAGTATTTTCGTAAGTTAGTGGACTGCGTTTCGTTATTTGCTTTTTAGTTTAAACAAATTATATTTTCATTTTACCCTCTTTAATCAAGGTAATAATATATTGTTTATTTAAGAGTTACTAGTACAATATTTAAATCCACTACTCTCAATCTCGTGTGTTGTGTTAGACTTAAGACTTAAGCTGCCTATACGTGATCAATATTATTATTACAATAAATATCAATACGGTTTTGATATTTTCAATATAACCAATCCATGGTTAATAATATTGTCAATATTTATTATTGATCGTGTATCAGCCGCTTTATACAGTATATTTAAGTATTATAAATTATCATACATTTTTAATTGAATACTTTTTTGGTTTGAGTTATATTATGTATTATTTACTTTAGTGGATGTAAATATCTTTACGACAATATACAGTGGCACCGAATGAAATTATAACTGACAGTTAATAATTTAATGACATTCCAATGTTTTACAAAAATTATAGCAAAAAAACTCTGAAGTATACTCTATTATTTTTTATTTTTTTAAATATTTTTGTACCTACCAACCCATCCAATTTTCAAGGCAGTTCAATTAAACTACCTGAAGTAGATGTTTGCGCCATTGTCTGTATTTTAATTAGTACTTGTTTATGTCACAGGCTGCATATGGCCTAAGTACTGTAATTTGATGACCCCTGTTATAAATTAAGTGTTCTAATGTACAGTTGCTGTTAGATAATTTGACTTAGCGTTGGTGTCATGCCGCCCCATACGACACTAAGCAATGATTCTCAATATTTTGTATTGTTTATTACTTAGTCCATATAATATTATAATATTCAAACTATAAAAATCTTGGTCATTACATTTTTATGACGTTGAAAGTACTCAAAAGCATTAATTTATAATTGTTTAAATATTTTACTCATTAGTCGTCAGCCGATAAAAAACTATTCAGTGTAAAAACTAGTTTTCAAATAATTACTGACCAAAAACAGCATAATGTCTGACAAAAACTGTAGTATTAAGTAGTTTTAAATGCACTTATTAAAAATTCATAGTGAGCTAAGAACAAGGTATTATAGATATTTATCATATACAATTTTATTTTTGGTATTGGCTATATTATAATATGTACATATGAAAATAAACATTTTTACTAAATATTTTAATTTCTTTAGAATAGGTATGTAGATAAGTGTGATAAAAGTAGTGAGGGCTTAATTTTTTTCTATTAAATGTTATAACATCAGCATTTATTTTGTCTAATAAATTATAAATCTGTTCTTACTTTTTTAAGGCTTATAGTTTATATTTATTTTGATTAATTGCATAATTTTTTGTAAATATTAATTTAAACTATGTTTTTATTATTATTATATTTTTTTATTAGATTAAGGCTTTAATACAGTGTTTCTTAGCCTATGGTAGTTAAAAGTTTTGGACAATTGTGAACATTTTCAAGATAATATATTATAATCGTGATACCTAGGTATCTTTGGTGTGTTGTACTATATGTTTGCTGCGAGATCGGCTATCTTGAGTTGGTACAATTCTTGATTTTTGTGTGGGACCAAACGCTTTTTATTTCTTTCATTAAGATTGTGATAATTTAAGATTTTATACGAGCATATTGGTAGGTGGGACATTCTAAGAATATCTGTTTCTCAGAGGCATGTTTAACACAAGAGTTCTGGTTCCCTGCTCATTAGATGTGAATGTGTAAGTCTTATGTATTCAATGCATACTCTGGTGACCATCTATTAGAGTCGGTAAACAGACGTTTTGCCCCCGTCAAAAAAACCAGTCCATGGACGTTTCATCCCCGGAAATTATTGAGATAAGACTTTTCGTCCCAGAGAGTTATTAGCCATAGGATGTTTGGTTCCCGGCATACTTTGATAATCTAAATACATTAATTTTGAATGAACAATTTAATCTTTAAATGACAATACTACAAAATTTACAAATACATAATCAATATTCATGCAATACAATTACAAATAGTCAATTAAAACTTTGATAGTAGTTTACGAATTCCTTGTTTATTATTTCATAGAATGTATTGAATATTGATGATCAGACAGGGTATGTGTCAATTTTTTGAGATGGAGAAGTTCTGTGTGGTTTGTGTTCCAGGGGTGGATTGTTGGGATGAATTCTATAAATGTTATGTTGTTGGTGTTAAACAATATTTCTTTGAGAATGTCCTTCAAATTTGTATAGAATGGTTTCAGGTGGTGGTCTTGGTAGGATTTTTGAGACTAACTCCGTTGTGCATGTTTGAGGTTAGGTTTGACATATTTTTGGTTCCACACTTAGATATGAGGAATCTTTATTTGATGTTCATTAGTAGGCAGTTGGCCGTTATATACTATATTATACTCTGTTCGAAATTGTTGCCGTTCGTTATCTCTGTATAACAACCGGTCCGCGAGGCCGCTCATTCAACGAGACAATAGTTCGATGGATAAAAAACCGTTATTTCTTCCTAATACAGCACAAAAACGGCTATGGCCCACCTACTTCCCACCAGTTTCTCTCAAGTTGGGACAATATTTACAGTATCATGGTTAGTCATGGAGACTGGAGAGGGGATTTTTGATGGAGCGCCCTTAATTTTTTATCAGTCGTATGCACTAAATAGTATTATTCTCTTGTTGAGCAAAGTATATTATATAATTAATACATTATTATTTTTTTTTATTTAATGACCAATTATGTTCTGTGATTAGATTTACTTTTACACTGTGTAAACATTATAAATACAGGTTACACATACTGATTCTATATATTATCTGGTTATTAAAAAATAAAAATTACCATTGTCACTCTTAGCATTAACAAATATTATACATATATATTGTTACTGCCCGATTGATACACAGTATATTTATCAAATCTAATCCTTGTTAGTAATAGGTATTATAAGTTATTAACAGATTTTATTTTAATTAATATAGTCCATAATTATTTTACTATTACTATTTTATTTTAACGTTTATTAGCAATGGCGCCGATCCCTATATACAGGTATTGCAGTTGTAATAATAGGGGCGGGTGGGTGTAGTAAGCCTGCGAAAACTGTGAAACATAAGGGAAACTACTTTAATAGTAGGGTATAGGTGGGTGGGTCTTGCTTTGCAGGTATGTATTGCAATGCCTCTAAAAACTGACTTCGACGCCATTGTTTATTAGGTATTTAGTATATAATTATACAAATAAACTGATTAATACTATAATGTTTCCATTTTTTTATACAGATATTGTATTTATCTATACTTGAGACCATGGACGATAAAGATGTCATTGATAATTCTGCTAAAACAGAAACAACTAAATCTGAAACCATTAATTCTGATCAATTAGCTACCATAGAAAAAATAAAAGATGAACCTCTTATAGTTGATCAAGAAAACAAGGAACCAATAACTGAACCTGAACCAGAACAAACATCCATCGAGGATACTGATAAGGTCAAAGAGCCTGAGAAATTAGAATTAGTTCCTGAAAAAACATTGGAAGACAATGTAGTAAAATCTGAAGACACTACAATTGTAGTTAGTGATCCCATTCAACAAGACAGTGTTGTTGATCAACCTACACCAGTATCAGAACAATTATTATCAACATCGGATAATCTAACGGAGTCTGCAGTTCCTGCTCAAGATAATTTGATTGAACCCACTCAAGATCAAATTGTTCCAGTTAGTCAAGACAGTTTAATAAAAGATAGTCAACAAATTATTCCTGTCGCTGATTCATCTCTAAATAATGATATAAAACTTGAAGATAACGGAGTCGATTTAGATCAACAATCAGTGTTAAGTATGAAAGATTCAGAATTGAAAGACTTGGTTATGAGAGAATTATCAGAGTTTTTAACTGATGAACCATCACAAAATGTTGGACCTCCTCTACTTGAAATAAAACCAGAGTTTATAAAAAATGAAGACCCAATTAAAATTGAAAATCTTGAAAATTCTTTATGCAAGGTTGATAAAGCAAATCAGAAAGAACAGAAAAAATCAGAAAATGATATTGCTGATGCATTGTCAACGTTAGCAACTGCTGCTCTAAATCAGGCACCTCCTACTAATGGAACTGCAGAAAGTGTAATATCAAAATCTATACAGCCAACAGTACCAGTTAAACAAGAAGGACCAGCATGGTGTGATGTTGGTGTAATTAAGGGTACTACTTGTTTGGTGAAACAATTTTACTCGACCTCTACTACTGATGAACATGAAAATACTAGCTTAGATCATTTACCAGATTATACACATAAATTAAAAATAGATATTCAACCAGGTACAGCTTACAAACTTCGTATAGCTGCTATAAATACTTGTGGCCGTGGAGAATGGAGTGAAGTATCTGCATTTAAGACCTGTTTACCAGGTTATCCAGGTGCTCCATCTGCTATTAAAATAACAAAAGCACCAGATGGTGCTAGTTTAACATGGGAAGCCCCTCCTACTAGTTCTGGTAAGATTTTAGAATATTCTGTTTGTTTGGCCATTAAAAATCCGAAGGATGTACCACACCAAAGTCCAAAACCAACTACGACAAATTTAAATTTTGTTCGTGTATATTGTGGACCTCAGAATGCTGCTGTGGTCAGTCACGAGTCACTTGGGGCCGCACTGATCGATAGGACTAATAAACCTGCTATAATATTTCGAATTGCTGCAAAAAATGAGAAGGGATATGGACCAGCTACACAAGTTAGATGGTTACAAGACAGCAACGTGCCAGGATCAAATAAGAATCCTTCAATGAAAAGAGAAAAGAGTGTTAATCTTTTAACAGGGGTCCCCAAAAGGCCAAAAATGTAAAATATCTACTGTTGTACTGTAAATTAAATTTCATATTATTTTGTTTAAATCAAAATATTCTGGGGTTTATTAGGTACTCGTGTAATAAGAAATAATATTGTATTTACTTTATATGTTCTAAATAATGGTTTTAGATGCACATCTTATTAGTTAATATATCTTTAAATTATAATATGTATTAATGAAATCGGTTTTTAGTTTTTAAGGGAAATCATTATTTTTTTCATTATTCATAAATAAATAATATTTTATTCATTAATCATTTAACATTAGGTATGACAAATACACAATACAGATTATTTTTGTTCAATAAATAAATTTTTTGTATGAGATTATTTTATAATTTGAACTTTTAGGCACCTAATTTTATTAGCTTTAATTTACTATAATAATTCAGATACTTAATATATCATATGATAAAATATTACTTATCATATTACTTGATTAAATTGTATAGCATGTATTATTTGTATGTGTAATATGTTTTTATAGATGTTTCATGAACATGCCCCTGAACTTAATAAAGAATCAATCTTATCGTCTCTGAAAAAATGTATGGACCCATCTGGTGGTAGCTTATAAGAAATATCTTTTGGAAATGGGCAACATATATCATATTTTGCAGAGCATTTTTCAAACATTGAATTTCAGCCAATTGAAATTAAAAGAAGACTTTTTGAAACTATAAATGCTTGCACAAATAATTTGTCAAATGTATTACCAGCAAAATATTTGGATGTATCCTCTGATCCGTCTGTGTGGCTTGGTGGTAAATTGATGAATAGACAATATGATTATACATTGAATGTTAACATGTTGCATGTATTTCTAATTATATATGTACAAAAGGTATAATTTTTAAAGTAAAATAATTTTAATTAACGGGTTTTATTAATCTTAACTTAATGTACCATAACTAATTTATATATTTTTAGGATTGTTTTGAGGCAACTGTTGTGAATAAAAGCCTAAAGGTAAAATGTTTATGTATGGACCATATACAAATAATTATAATCAACTCCTACTAGAAAATTTGAATTTGATAGTAATTGGAAGATGCGTAATGCAAAATGGGGTCTAAGAGACGTTATTCATCAACTTAGGTATTCCAAATGCATTCATGTATGGATTTACATTAACAGAAAACGTGGAAACATATAATCCTCACGAGACACCATCTGATGATTGTTTTATAGTGTGGTCTAAAACTATTTAGTTTACTGCTTAACGATAACATCCTAGTGTAACTTGTGTGTATTATTGATTTTCCATATTTATAAAGTGACAAAAATTAATATTTGTTCCAACTTTAAAGTTATTTTATTTAATTTTATTAGGAACAAATATGTATTTTGTATTGTATAAAAATATTACTGTTGTCTGATAACCACATAGTTGGCAGAGTTTTAAGTCTTAATAATCTTAATCAGAGATGTCGTAAGCTACATTATCCAGGAAAACTTATTTTGATTCCTCCTATGAAGTTTGGACTTGATTTTTTTATTACATTTCTCGGTTTTAATCTGAATGTTCTATGCTATCAATATATTAAGAACAAGAAAAATGTTTGGAGAATTAAAATTATATTATTATATTATATACATTAAATATTAAAAATAAAGTTATTTTGAATGAATAAAAATTAATTAAATGTACTAAAAAAGTAAAATTAACACATGTCACTTTATCATAAATAATATTTAATAAAAATGTGTAATTGCCGATTGCATTATAAAAAATTTAGGATACGTAGGCTACATATTATATTATGTAGCACAGATTCATAAAGCATTCAAACAATATTGGTGAGGTACTTTTTTTAATAATATTAAAAACTTCTTATAACTGTATCAAAGTTTTGGGTGTAGTTTATCCATGTTGAGAAAGTTGAGTTTCTGTTATGTTTATCATATGTGTGTAGATCCCGGTCCCCGGATCCATTATAAATTTTAATGAATTGTTGGCTATTACACCATTGAGCCAACAAAGATCCACCCTTATCCCTAACACATTTTTTTCAACACCATAAATCAAATTAATCGCCGCATCAAAGAATA
Organism: Aulacorthum solani; assembly: GCA_008528875.1. Classification (NCBI taxonomy): domain Eukaryota; kingdom Metazoa; phylum Arthropoda; class Insecta; order Hemiptera; family Aphididae; genus Aulacorthum; species Aulacorthum solani. Next base: position 11,809 of record PVMI01023639.1, read on the forward strand.
TATAAATACCACAGAATAAACAGAAGCGAATCGGAACCGTTGTCTTAGAATGGTTGAATTTTTTACATTTTAAAACTAATTTTGCAAAGTAGCTTGGTGTCAGGTTAATCTAATTTTTTATTATTTGTATAAAGTACAGACTATATTATTAAATAAGCAGTACTGCCATAAATAATGAAAAAATAAGTATATCCCTACATAAAGATACACTGGAGAAATAATTTCAAAATCCAAAATGTCGGACTTGTATTTATCATAGAGCATAGACCTATTATAGCCATAGACCACGAAGGAACAAGCTACAAAAAAAAATAGTTGTTCCTGCGGAGAAAGGTGGCTATTGATCACAGATTTCTGTATAGTGCCAGGCGAACTCCCGCTATCAGTTAAAGCCTGGTTGACGGTTGGCATTATTTGCTAAAATATTAATTATGTTGTATTGTATTATATTATTTTTAAACTTGTAGTTATATTTTTTTACATGAATTATTCTATTACATTTTGTGTAATGGAGTGAAATGTTTAACCAACCGACAAAATGGCGTTCAACTGCTACACTCCATAAGCTCAATAGTTTCCGTGACTCAATGATGTCTCATCAATTTAAAATTTAAAATACACAGGTTACCTAACTCCACGGACCTATGATATAATGGACTGAAAACGAGCAGCTTATCTGTGGCCTCGAAAGGGTAACTTACTGACATCTCAAAAAGCCACCCGATACAAAACTACGGAATACCGACAATAGGCCATTCGACAAAACGCCATCATCATAACCTGGCAAAATCGTACTTCACTACCAGCCGTATATTTATGCATAGTAATGTTAGGTACCTCCCATAATTATATCGATAAAATGTCAACTAAATTAATTAACTCTTATCAAAGTGAATTAAGTTTCTGGCGGAAAATTTAAAACAGGTATTAATTATAAAATTCTAATAGTAAAATTAAAACCGCGGGTCATTTTTTTTAGTTTAAATGCAAAAAAATAAAGCACCACGAACTCGGATAGCATTATTTTAAACTAAAATGTGATTTAAAAAACTGGGAGGCCAAAGCCCCCTATAATTGGGTCCATATACCTAATCTATGTACCAATAAATAAATAATAATACGTTTAGGTATGAATAAATAACAAACCAAAAACAATTCGTCGTTAATATGTTGCATATATTTTTCTAAAAAACGTAAGAACAAAACATGAATAATTCTTATTTTACGTCACCCGGATTGGTCTGGTGACTGATATGACAATTGTGCAAATTTAAAAATCATAATCCACTTTTGAAAACGTCCATAAAAAAGTACGTTTTTAAACAATGAGCTTTGATAGCAACCAATTTTACCAATTTATATTAATCATATTAAAGTATATTATTATAATCAAAAATAATAACATTACAGTAAAATTTTTAGTTGTAGAATATTCAAAACCTATATCTAAAGTATTTATCTTAGCTACAATAAGTGTAAATATTAATAAATATGAGGTGTACAT
>PVMI01023660.1:0-17791 GCA_008528875.1 Aulacorthum solani
ATAAATTTATAAAACTACCAGCTTCCTTATTTTATGCACTATGCTATATGTTGAACACTTAAAAATCTGTTTTAAAATTTTCAACATTTTTTTGGGGAGAAAAATTTGTTTCATAAATTGTGGATTTTTAAAATCAACATCAGCTGTTCTTTTCAATCTTTACAATTTTATATATTTTTGTTTGAATTTATATATTTTGTACTAAGGTTATTTTTATACGTTTATTTAAATTCTTACATATTAAATTATTATAATTTATTGGTTAACTTCACTGATTCAATATTATTTATCTTTGCTATTTTATAAATTTGTATTATTACTATCAACTAGAAAACTACCCTAAATCAATTTTTAATTCTATGGAAATAATAAAAACATCTAATATGTAAATAACTTTTTTAAATAATTATTTTAATCGTACAAAATAAATACAATGTATTTTTCAAGTTTTATTGGACTTTGTGATTTTATTTCGTCACATGTAAAATGCAACTTATATTTATGTGGAATAAATTGTCTGGCAACAATTTTTAGATTACTAAATTTATTCTTTTTTGAGGCTATATTTTCAAAAAAAAAAAAATCAGACTTTTTATAAATTTGTAATTTTTTAATTATAAAACATTTTTTATATGATGATTTTTTATTTAGGAACATGACTCTTTTAGAGCATTCCGTTCACAAAATCTCAACGTTAGTCTTTCTATTGAAACCAAACCAGAGCCGAACACTGGGTCACCACATACAGATACAGATTATCCTGTTGCACTCTTATATGGCAGTACATTAAAGTAAACTAGTAACTGTATAATATATAAAATAAATATTCTTTCATGTATATGTTGAGTAATTTTTGTTATTTTAGGTGGTTTGAAAACTTAAAATTGATATTATCTGGTGTAACAAGACCTACTAGACGCGGTCCATTATTTAATAATAATAGACACAGAAAATTAACTTTGAGTCGTCATTATAGAAAAGTTCATTTATGCGTATCTTTGCAACATTTTCAAGTACACTATTGGATGTCATTTGCTTTACAACGGGGATTTGAGTTATTTGGCCAGCGAATATCTACTAGTTCAGAACATACCCTTAACTTAGCATCAAACTTTGAAGATGACTTGAAACACCGTTCACGACCTGTTTGGTCTGTTGGTTATATGAATTGTGAATTAATGGATACAGAAATATGGTTAAAAAGTGCTTTGCAATCTGAACAAGAAGAAGAAGAAGTAAAAGCCGTATAATTATTTTTAAAAACAAACAGATAACATATTTTACTTTACATTTTAGGCTGAAATTAAGGAAAAACCTGTTGAAAAATGTTATTTATTAAGTGTAAGCAAAGTTTCATATGGGAGGGAAACTACAGGTACATGTGAAGCTGATGGTAGTCCAACTCCAATTCATAGATTAGTTGTGTATCATTTAAAAGGAGCTTGGACAACAAGAAATAGAGATGTAGCTTTTGCATTATTTAACTCTTTAGTAAAGAATCAGGTAGCACATTACAATTTTTATATTGAAATAATTAATATGTTTAAATAATTAAAACTAACTTAGATACATACATATTTCAGAAATTAAAAAAAAATCTATCTACAGAAGCATTGAAAGGGTTTTGTTTGAACGACAGTGGATGTACACCAATGAAGAATCGTGCAAGAAATGCAGATTCTACAGAACAGACTACACCATTATCATCAGTTACATCTGTTGCATCAACTACTTGTCAAGCTAGTCCATCTCCAATGTCTAAACTACAATGTGGAGGTCAAGCAGCTACCATGCTTCAACAACTTATATCTGAAGTAGACAATAAACCTGTAGTTTTTAGTGATGACCTTTCAATGCAAGTAACTCGGGAACGGAGATTACAGGGATTATCTGGTTGCCAGCAAGACGATGTTCTTTATAAGAATTGGTTGAGTAAGTTTTGTTTGTAAGATTTGTCGCTCATATTTTTGAACATTATATATTATGTTATAATATTTATAATATATAATCAAATAATTAACTATCAATAATTATTATTTTAGTTGCCTTAATAAATAGCCAAGTATTGCTTAAAGGATGTGAAACTAAAGGATATGTAATAGTGAGTGCAGCTAAAGCTGAAATATTACAAAGAATTCACTGTCCAGTATGGAAGGACCATTCATTAGTATCTAAAACAACTTGGGTTGGCACTTTAGATAGTATGCAGTATTATGCTACAGTTAGTGCTGGAAAAACTGATTTTATTGATGGTAAAATTGAATGTTAAAAATGAATTATGTTTTTTCATATAATTTAAATATATATTTAATATTTTAATAGAAAATATAATGTGGTTAAATGTGGAGAATATACAAGAAAAAGATATAGACAGTACTGTCATATCTGACCTTCCTGACTTACCGCATCTTGTTGGAAGTGGACATAGTGTTGGAGGTGTAGTCAGTGAAACTGTTGGGGCAAGTAATGTTGGAGAAAATTCTCCATTACAGGTAAGTTGGTATTTATTAATAATTCTATAAAATATATTATTAAGCTTATTATATATTGTTATAATATATATACATATATATTTATACATATTATTATAATATTGCTAGCTTCAAAGAATTGTTTCACGATGTAAGTGTGAATTTTTTTATGCTGGTCATGGTGAGAGTAGTTTAAATCCAACACATTTAACTGAAGTACCGCCACCGCCAACAGCTACACCTGATGTTGTTGGTGATCCAGATTTACATGAACCAGTGGATGCATTTACTCTTATGCATCATGATTTAGATGTTTGCACCAATTCTCTTCAGGTATTAAATCTATAAAAAATATAATACTTATTAACTAACTATTGGTTATTTACACTTAAACACGTTTAATTATAGTATGCTATGATCTTGGATATTGTGAATAACTTATTATTATATGTGGAACCACGTAGAAAAGAAGCTTATGAACGTTTGCAAAGAATGCGTTTTCAACTGCAACTTCAAAGTAGTCAAGACCACAGACAACCCATTCAACAGTTACAAAACCATGTTCGGTAATTTTTCCCTTTAAGAATAATGAATAACAAAATAAACGAAATAATTTTAATATAGGTGTTTGGTTGCTAAACTACGTAGATTAGAAAAAGAAATATTTTTATTGAAAAAAGAAGAAGATTGGCAAAACGAAGAATTGTTATCTTCAGAAATTAGAAGTTTAGAAAAACAAGTAAGATAAAAATTTTACTATTTTTTTTTTATGTATGTAATTTTATTTATGTATATAAATTAATGTTGTATTTACATTTCAAACAATAAGATGAATGAATTAAAAGATCAATTAAACTCTGAAAGCGAAGAATTAGATATGATGGTGTCTTGTTATAAAGAAACACAACTTAGAGCAACTCAAAAACTAGCTACATTACGAGGTGATAAACCAAGTGTTGTACCTTCAAGAGCCAATGAAATATGCTTCAAACATGCTCAATGGAGATTGACAGAAAATGATGGCCAACTAGGAATTGCTGACTTAGTACTTAGTAATTTTTTGTACGTCTGGAAATATTTCATGTCTATAAATAAGTAAATTTAATATTTTTACATATTTTATAGATACACAAAAAATTCTAAAAGTGATGATTCAGTTGAGCATTTATTAGAATTAGGATATATTAGAATGACAAATCTCTTAGCTAATGAATTGTATAAAGAAGTTATTGTGCCAACAGAAATTCAAAACAATATGCCAGTTGATGACCGAAAGGTTCAATATTTTAATTTTAAAAATTATTTAATTTTTTTTACATTCATTCAATTTTTTATATGTTTAGAGAGCAGTAAGAATATTTTGTAGGGAAAAAGCTCCAGTTGGAGGTATATCGGTCAAAGAACATTTTGAAATAAATGTGGTACCATTGACAATTGGTAATTACTAATGCACTTTGTGTATTAAAGTAAATATTTATCCTGTGGTTATTTATTTAACTAGGTATGACCAAAAAATTTTATAGCACTATGATGAGATTTTGTTTTTCTGAAAGAGATCCTGAAAATATAGATACTGAAACAGATGAAAAAAATTCATCTAAAGGGAAAAAGAACAAAGAAAGTAATTTTTATGTACCAATAGAACATAAGGATGATGTTGAAAAAATGAAGGTGAAATTACGTAAAATATATTTATTATTATTATTTGGGACTTGTTGCATTTGCATATTGTTTAATAATGACTGCAGGATAGTCTAAGTAAGATATAAATTTGTTTTAAGTCATAACGGATTAACATTTAAAAATTTTAATTGCATATTTTGCATATTTCCCCGTTTTCTGAGAAAAACTTATATTTGATAAATTTTAGCACTTTAATTGTTATTCATAGCGTATTCACTCCATTTTTGTTATATGTTAAGTAAATTTTTTTGAAAGGTTAACATTATTTTTTTTTACCTTCATGCTTTGATTAATATACCTAATCATAGAACGAGTCAGGGGAAGGCAACTATAGAAATATCTAATTGTTTCTCCATACATATATAACTGGTTTTATTAATGAAGATTAGAATCTCGTTTAGAATTTCAGTTAATAATGTATCTGATACATTATTAACTGGATTTAACAACTAGGAAAATACCTTATGGTCACTGCGTATTCTATCGGTTATTGATTTATCATTCATAGCGTTATTGTTGTCAAAAAATTACAAATTATAAAAATATTGTCTTAATTAAAATGAATAAATCAAATTTCTTAATTGTCATTAAAAAAATATTCAGTTGCATATTTTGGTTGTTTTAAAGGTTAACATGATTTTTTTGTAATATTTCCTACAATTTGTTTGCAATAAGTCCTAAACTCTATTTATTATTATTATATTAATAATTTATTATCGAGTATAAGTTTATAGCCATGATCTAATACAATTCCTATTTAATTTAGGAAAGAGCTGAAAAGAACAAATTGTTCATTTACATTAAAATACCAGAAGTGCCGGTAAAAGTTAGTTATAAAGGTAACAAAGAAAAAAATTTGGAAGACATTAGAGATTTTAGTTTAGTGATTCCTACAATTGAATACCATAATGTTACATGGACGTGGTTAGATCTTTGCCAAGCTATGAAAACCGATAGTAGACGAGTAATTCTATCCCAGGTTTGTTCGTAGTACTCTTTATATTATATCCAGATAGTCTAATCATAAGTATGAGAAAAAATTCCTAATTCCTATTTTAATACATTAAAATATCTATAGGCTATTAAACACAAGTTGCAAATAAAAACTAACAAAGCAATAGCAGATGGTGGGGCATCACCACAAGAAGAAGACAAAGCCCGAATGTTGTTTGGAAGTAAATTAGTGGTAATTATAAGTCATTGTTATATTTTAATACAATATTATACTTTTAACTAATTGTATATTAACAATAACAATCTATTATTAAGAGGACTCTGCACAGACATTTGTTGTATCCGTCTTGCAAGTGAATAATAAACCTAAATTACGCTCAGCAGATCACATTTAGATTTGTTAGTTTGAAAATTTGAGCGAATCAACCTATTATAAAAATTGATGGTAAGAACTTGATCTGTGTTTGTATGTGGGTTTTGTATGATAATTCAGTGTTGAAGTGAGTTGAGCATTTTTTTTATTTACGTTATATTATATACAAAAACTTACTAAAAAATGAAAAAACCCACATATAAAGACAGGTAATGTTTTTACCATTAAGTTTTATATTAGGCTGATTCACTTTTTAAATTTTTAAACTTTCACAAATTTTAAGCTAACAAAGCTAAACATGATCTGCTGAGAGTAAATTTGCTATGTTACGCAATTGTAAGACGGTGACAGCAAATGTCTGTGTTGCATCCTCTTCAGTTAGTTGAACTTTTTGGTAATATATTGAATCATTTATTATCGTTTCTAGCGCAATGAACATCGAAATTCAAAACGTGGTATACTAAAATTTCCTAAATAGAAGTATATATTTATTTTATATTTTGTTTGAACTCTGTGATATTGAATTTTGTTACCTAAAAATGTATTTGTTTAAGGAACATTTGTAATATATTTATTTTATAACAAAAATATTTAATGATATTACTCTAGCTCTGAAGTTTTGCATGTTTTTAAAAGTAAGCTAAAAAACTTCTACAAATATGTATACATTCAATGGTTTTCATAAGGTTTTGGGTTGTATTTGGTTATTTTAACTTTGGTATTTAATTTTTATGAACATTTTTCTAATAATTATAAATTATTGAAATATATGTAAAAACATCAAATAAGCATTGCACTGCATCCATCATGTTCACCAAAATAATTATCACTATTTCTGTTACTCATTGGTTACTTATCATGTTTTCCATGAATTCAAATTGAACACATCCATTTCAGTGACCTACTCAATGACGAAGGTTAGGTTAGGTTAACCTAGACTTCAACTGTATACATAGAGCGGTTACTTACTTGCCCACATTTTTTAAATTAAGTCAATTATGTAATAACTTCTGATTCTTAATTATTATTACTAAATAAAATACAGTTGCACAGTAGCACTAGTAGTATTTAAAACTCTAAGGTAGGTGGTATAACTATTAGGTGGATGAAAGTATTTACTAATAACTATANNTACATTTATTTAACTATTTATCCAAAAAAGTCATCAAGCAATTGCAATGTGTTTTATTTGGTATTCTTAATAAATTATTAAAATTTAATTTTGTTTAATTTATTAATTTAATATAAGCCGCTACATTTTATGCATATTTATCAATAATTTAAATTTAAAAATTGTTTAACTTAAATTAGTTTAAGACATGTATAATGTAGTTATGCAGAGTAAGTGAACAAACTTGTATTGAATTCTACTTCCTAGTTAATTTTTTATGTATTATAAAATAAATTATTCAAAGGTATAATGTAAAACAAGATAATATTAGACATTTAGACGTATTATTAATATAAAATAAAAAAAAATTAGGAAACCAAAGTGCATTAAATATTTTAAACATTTTATCATTAATTCATAAAATACTAGGATCCTATTTCTTTAAAGCAAAGATCTTATGGCCTTTTATTCAAATTCAGTGTATTTTGGTTATTTTTTTTTATTAGAAACATTAAAATATTTTTGAAATGTTACTTATTTAAATTAGATTAGTTTAATTTTAAATATCAATAGGACTACAACACTGGTTAAATTTCTTTTATACCTAGCAGGTACTTGCACGTATTATAACAATTTAGAATATATTTTAAGTAATTGAATTATCCCAGAATAACACTAGAACAAGTTTTAGTTAGGCGTATAATAATAGGCAGGGGTGAACTGGTGAGGTAGGATGAAGGGAGATTTGGCGGGGGTTTGGCCTCGTACTCGTGGGCTAACTGGCTATATAAACTCATTTTTTGGTTATATCTTCCCATCTTAAAATATTGCCCCAGTCTGCCCCTATAGGTTAATTATAAGTTGCTTGGATAGAAAATATAGTTCCAAGTGAAGATTATTAAAAAAAAAAAAAAATGTAAGTGTTGAGTGCTACATATTTTTATATAGTAATTTTAAAAATCATATTAGTTGTGTCAAAAAACAATTTTAAGTAGCAAACATTATTAGTGTCAATGTCTATGTTATGCTGAAATTTAAATGTTGGTTCTCACAATAGCATAAAATTATAGGCAAATACTAAATATTTGTTAGTTTTAAAAAGTAATAAAGGTACTTAATTTATTGTTTATTATCTTCAAAGTAACTTCTGTCTAGTGCATGATTACCTCCAAATTTGACTAATTTCTATGTAAAGAATTATTCTACTATGTAATTCAGGGTATATTGGGCTTACAGGAAAAATAATATCCATGATTAATGATTATGTTGTGAGCATATGCTCAGTTAGAGATTGTTAGATGAGATATTTTTCCACGTAATACTTGTCTCAAATGTTGGTCTCCTAAGATGAATACACGGATATACATCTTAAACTCTAAGGTGATACAGCCTTACACAATTGTATATTATAGCTAATTATAGCTATGGTTATAAAATATTTTCAAAACAAATCAAATGCATTTTTATTGCGCATAATATATTTTGTAAATTAAGATTTTATCCTGACATTTTGATACAAAACACAAATGTCAAATAGGTTCATATTTAAATTGGTATGTATCTGTTAATAATTTAGTGTAAAAAGCAACAAAGACATTTAATAGTTTTTAAAATAGGGTCCTTAATGAAAAATCTGTAAATGTTTTTAGCATAAGTAAATTATACGGCATAGTAAGTTGTATTTTATTTAATAAAAAAATGTGTTGATTTAGCTTGTCAAAATTGGTTCAAATTTAAAACAGCATTTGGTTAAGTAACTAAAATATATAAGTCCAATATTTTATTTTTCAAATTTAATGAGCGATTTATTCGTGAAAGTGTAGATTTAAACTAAAAGTTTGTGTAATCATTTTGAAGTGTGTAAAACACATACTGTATTTTCATGTCACTTAGATCAACTGAAATGTTTTCAAATAATTTATAAGAATTAATGATTTATGCTTAGTTTTGTAAATAATTAACTCCTACACGGTTATTTAAAAATCATTTCACCCATGTAAATATTGAGTTACTCGCACTGTAATAATTGCACATTGTGTAATTACATGATTATTAATGAAACCAATTAGAATTATTATACAATTGTTTTCAATTGAACAGGAAAATCAAATATAACTATATAAGTTGATCAATAACAATAAATTACTGTTTACTTTTAATATTCTTCTAAATATTATAATACAAAATAATTTTAATCTTTATAATCATAAGGAGACAAAGTATTAAATCCTTTGTATTTCTTTTTCGTTTTTAATCCAGTAACCAAGTTGGAACTGCGTGGGAATGCAGTGACACCATCAAACATTAGATCTGTCTCTGGGTGGAACCTATGATAGTTGGATAATATATGGAGATTAGGGGGAAGTTCACGATTTTGAAGTGCATCATATGGTACAACTGTGTCCACAGGTGTCTCATAAAATTCAAATACATCACCTACATAAAAAATAATATAAATAAAATATACTAATTATTATTATTTAGTTTTAAAATTTACCTAAAGTATTCAAAGTATGTAAAAGCGAATTTGGTACTTTATGGTCAACCAGTTCTTCACATTTTTTTAGTAAACGGATTTTTTCATTTTTATTAAGTGGGTATGTCACTTCAGTTTGATTAACTGTATTATTCGCTATTTTGATTATGACATTCCTGATGTCTAATGGAGGATCATATTCTTTAAGTGGCCTCAAAAACCTAAACATATAAAACATAATAATAATTTGAATAATTCTTTTAAATTTTAATACACAATATTATTTAAAAGTATATCAACCAACCCTCTTGATGCTATAGCCTTAGCATTTCCTTCAAATTTGCTTCGTGGCGGTACCCATGGTATACTTCTTTTTACTTTTTTGTGTAAATGTCTAACCTATGAACAAACCAAATAAGTTATAGTTTATTTAATTAAACAAGCGATATTTGTAGTGTAGGCCATATTTCGGAACAAATTTTTTTTTTTGGTGGTGGGCAGGGTCTGAATATTATAGTAAATGGTTTATCAAAGAATTAACATTTTTACATGCTCTAAAATAGTCAAATATATTTTTTTGAGCACCCATACATAATAAATAAGGTTTGTTAATAATTATTCAAGCACCTACATAATATTAAATTCAATAACATTTTACAGTATAAATTCCAAATTCCTACTTTTAGATTCTGAGCGAAGGGAGATAATATATTAATATTACAAGAATGTGTGTGTTTTTTTTGTCTGTCATCAACTTTTGGGCAGTAACAATTGAATACTAAAAGCATCTAGAATTACTAAAAAGATTAAAGGAAAATCACAAAACCAATTTTTGGTGTAACTCATTAACAAATGACTGTAGATACTGTAAATGTCCACCTAATGTTAATATGACAATTTTCCTTGCACGGTGACAATTTTAGAATAATTTGACTCTTTATGAGAAATATTTGATTTTTAATGATTGCCAAAAGAACATTTTTCAGTGGGTCAAAGAGCTTGATAATTGAATGCAAGGTTTCTCATAAGTTGTTTTAATAGAAGCCGAAAATAGCCTAATGTATTATAATAATTTTAAGTCTAAATGTTGACATGATTCCACAAAATCACGAACATTTTTAAACTATTTTGTAATTAAAAGTTTTTAGATATTGAAACCAAGAATATCAATATTAGTTAATTGGTTGTAATTTTAAAATATTTTTCCTTGAGTATTCAGCAATTTGCTTAGGAATTTTGAATGGGTTTAGTTCAAATTTTATCAGGGCAAATTGCTTGATCTAAAATTGAGAAGTACAATAACTATAATTATATGCAATTACTAATAACGTATATACTTGTCAAGTGTCAAAAAATAGTAGTGGTAACAAATTCGATTTCAACAATGTATATTGTCTTTAAAGTAGGTATTAAATTTAAAAAAATGATTTCCGATTAGTTAGCTCTTGGATTTAATATATATGTAATATAAGATTAATAAATATAACAGTTGGGCGATTAAAATACTCACGAACAAATCCTAATTCCTAATTCCATACATATTGCATGGTCTCATTACAATCCAAAGTCCTAACAGTAAAATATAATAATATTTATAATTAAAACATAATATCTAGCGGGAAATTCTCGTCTGTCGTGTCAGTCGGCACTGGTAGAAGACGGCGGCGCCGGCCAAAACAATATTATTTTATCAATACGCCAGATTTTGATAGTAATTTTATTTGCACTGACGCCGCCAACAATATTAATATGATAAAAAACAACAATAATATGATCACAACTTTCGTGAAAGACTGAAGAGTGCAAGACACATATAGTTACAACTTATTATTATTATTTTTAATAATCGTTGTTGTCTTTGCAGGTCGCCGGTAAAAAAGGATTCAAACCTATTTTGCGATCACAGACGAGTATCGTACAAAAATTACAGCCATAACCTTCAAAAGGTTACATCGTCCAACAACCCTTTGACAAGACGAAAACATTGGTGTTAGTGTTGTGAAAATTAACGTATCGATATTCGACAATATCTCTGCGATCACGTGAAATGTTGTAACACGATTACGGTTGTCGCGAATTCTTATAGTTTACCTGGACGGCGAATCGGTCGTGCAAAGTCGTAGCGGCACCGTTTTTGTTGTTGGCGTTCACCGATAATAACATTCGCAGTGAGGCGCCCGGGCGATGTACAACATATCCGGCCATCATTGTCGGTGTAATTGTAGCTTTTAAAAATAAGAATAAACTATAATCTATAATATTGTCGATTTGTTATCATCATCAATTGCGTACATATCGTGAATTTGTGATATACCATATACCTACTTCGGTGGTGCTGCGGCGGCGTATGTTTTTACCGCAGTGGCCGCAATTCTGGTTACCACTGTGTTAACCATGTGACGGGTGTTGAGCCAATCGGGTGCGCAGGTCCTTCGGGTTGTGAGTGCGTGCGAGAGTGAGTGCGTGCGTGCGTGCGTGCGCGAGTGTATGTGTTGGTGTGTCCGCCATTTTACGCGACTAGCCGTCGTCGAACATGAACAACAACGCAGCTCCGGGCGCATCGGATAATGATTGTCGCGTTTCCGGCCTGTGATTATGTCCGTACGCGTTATTGACGCACGTCCGTCGTTCGGCCGAAACTGTTTCGCGTATACCGTCGCGTCGTCGTGGTCGTGGTGTCCGCGGTCCGCCGGCGCCTCAGCCGTGGTGTTTGTGTGACGTCCAAGACGTCGCCGTCGTCGTCACAGCAGCCGTCGTACCAGGCAAAATGTCTAATGAAAAATGACTCACTCCAGCCATCAGACCAACGGTGCCAGCTTGGAGGATTGCCACACAAACTTCTTCGCCCTGGTGAGTACTTAGTTACCATTAGTGGCATCCGTTTTACATCGTTGTTTCTTTAAAGTCGTCTAGGTAATAGGTAATTTATACCCATAGGTATACATATATCGAGATTTTACTCAAATCATGTTTAACTGTCTGCTGTCGCCACAACTCACTAATGGAAAACTTAATCATGTATTTTTTCTCGAATGCCATAAGCTCCTATCTTCTTCCACTAGTTCATACCCAATCAAACATTCCTCCAGATCATGTAGATCCCCTAATCTGGGGACCGGTATCCACAGGATGACATATTATTAACGCCGTTGTCGTGTATTTAGATGTTGATCACCTGTATGATGCAATTGCATGTCACAATAATTCTAGCACCGACAGATCATTAAGCCGAATGTTTACATGTCTTGTATTGGTCATTGACTTTTCCCAAAGCTTTTCTTGGCCTGTTATAATATAAATACGTTATAAGTTCAAACTAAAAATCTCAATGCGGGTCTTTGAACACTGTAAGTAGAACTCATTTGCGGTATATACCCATTGACTTTGCATGTTGACCTATTTAGAAAACTCAACTTTCAATTATTTTCTGTTTGTTAGGTATGACAAGTTTAAAGTTTAAGGTCTATAGTATTACTTTTGACAACAAAACCGTTGGTAGAATAGGCCTGTTTATACAATATATTTTATTCAAATCCAATCAATGTCAGTTAGTACTTATTTGTAAGTTAAAAATAATAACTTAATTCTAGCGCAATCATTGTTTATTTTTCCCAAAACTAAGTTTTTTTTTAAACAAAATGGAGACACAGAAAAGGCCTGACTAATATAAATACCTTGTATTCAATTTTATTAATTTTTTAAAATATCAGTTATTTTAAAATGTTTTTTTTTAATATTTCTATGCTAGTCATTTTTATTTACTTATGTATTTAAGTTCAAAATATAATCGTTGTGTGCCTAGTTAGGATTTCATTAGTCCAATATTTCTAAATGATAGACGGGTCATATGTTCTTAGGTCATCAATGATAATAGATAAGTATTTCTCAACTTAATATGAAATGTAAACTGTTTCCTGCTCCAATTTAGCTACCTACCTTAAGGTTTTTGTGTTTGGATTTTGACTTAAGCTTGATACCTTTAAGAATTCATGATGTATAACATATATACACTGACATATTTTGTTTCTGCAATTTCTTTCAAAATAAAATACCACTGTATGATTTTTGACAAAGATTTTCCATTTTAAGTATATCTTCGTCTTTATTAAAATATGTATTAATCTAAGAGCAAATATATTTATATATATTTATATTCAAGTGAAAGAATTCTAAGGATATTATTAAGGTGTTAGGTACCTAATAAATGTTAGAAAAAATCATAAATATTTTGTTACTTAATATTTTTAATTTTTTTAAAATTTTAACAATTCATTGTCAATCATATTTGTTTTTGTGTTTTAGGTAGGTATATAATTCTGTAATGATCACTCCATTTTATTGTCAATTTAGACAAGACAGCAAAAAATTTACATTTCACATCATTTATATTTATCAAGAAACTAATGTATCAAACTATATCATAATATTTTTATGCCTGAAAAAAATAGTATTTGGGTAGGTTGTAGGTAGGAATTATATATTTGTGTTGGTAGCTATATTTTCTAGAAACTTTTTATCAATAGGTATTTCTTAAGTGTTGATCAAACATAATCATCCTCGCAGTTCTGGTTTTCAAATTTTCATATGAGTAACTATTTGTATAAATAAATTCTTAGGAAATAATTAATGTTTTATTGTCTGTTTATTTTCCTTTCTATTAACTGAAAAAAATGTGTAATTTGCAACTAGTATAGTTAACTAACTAACTAACTAACTACACATTCAATTCTGAAATATTCTATTTGAATTTGAATTATTTATTTATTTATGTCTATGGAGAATTTACCTATTATAGAAAGTCTAATAGAACATACCTATGTTGAATACCAAATTATTGTAGTATTAAAATTATAATATGTGGGAGTATATTGGGTATATTAGGCAGTTAGTATAAAATTTTATTTTTAAAAATAAAATATGAAATAATAACAATACAATTTGCATTCAAAACAGATGTTCATTTTTCTGCTTTTATTTTAGTAAATTATGTGCCCTATTCAGTTTATGTACACTAAAACTTGCCATTTTAATTTATACAGGTTTTAAACACAAATGATCTTACAAAATATTTTTCCTGGCTAGTTAGTATAGTATTTATGTAAGTGATAACTGATAAGGAAACAGCATAAATACAAACTTGAAAGCAACATTAAATTTGTTATTAAGTTTTTTTTACTATTGTACCTGTCATTTTTTATATTTTAGTTAACAATTCTCAGATTTCTAATTTAGAAGTAGTAGGTATAAACTAGGTAAAAATGACTGAAATGCCTATAGTTAAAAGATAATTGAAAACAATTATATTGTACCTACTAAAAAGTAACATAGTAAAGCATTATTGATGACTTCGTTACTTAAGTAATATTGGACATTGTATAGGTTTTATTTATTATCAAATGTCCGGAGTGTTAAATCTTTCAATTTTGTTTTGTTTTGACCAAGTCGATTTTTCCTACGTTTTCTTGTACTATTATTATAGTCGTAATGTAAACAACTGATTAGATATTCGTAATCAAATTCCAAAACAATTTGTTTGGCAATAAAATACAATGTATGCCATCGGGTAGAGTACGATACCACCACCTCTACTTGTCAACGAATTACGTTTTGTCAGACAAGAATGTATAATGTATTACTTCGTCGCTATAAATATCTACGAAATCTTACACGGTCAGGCAGTACCTTAATCGAAAACGTATTTTCGAACAATATTGTGCTTATCGTCAATAACATAAAACGGGTCCATGGGCTTTAGTTGTTATTATTATTGACTATTTCTTTATCAAAACGCGGCGCTGAGACGCGTGCACGTAGATAAGCGGACGCATGGCAGTAGTAAACTTTGCATTCACCCCGTGAAGACAATATCGGGTATCGACTACGGTATTCACAAACATAATCAGTAGTTCGAAAACCACAAACCTCGATGACTTTCGATTCGAATGTAATTATCATACTTATATATTAATCAGTTTTTTGAAAATTATATTAGGTAAATATTTTTTCCCCCGTAAAATACATGTACTTTAATATATATATATATATCGTCGCTACTATTATAAGTATTTACGCGTCTCTCTCGCGCGCGCGCACTCACACACACACACACACACACACAGAGGCAATGTCCTGCGTATTTTCAAACCGCTTTCAATGGTTCCCAAAAGCGGGCGTCCGACATCAGGACGATATCAGTTGTTTTTTTTCATTTTTTTCTCATTCGAAAATTTCGTAAACATTTCCGTATTGGTTAAATATTGATTTTTCCCGCGCCCGCCGGAAGACCTCCGTTATTGTCACCGCCTCCACCGCCGCCGTAAATTCGTCCTCCTAATAGTCGCACTCGCTCGTTTTCTTTCTTCATATAATTGATGTCTTCGTGAAAATTGCATATTTGTTTGCTATTGTATACATTGCGACACTTCGTCTGTGGTCCACAATGTTGTCTGTTGGTAAACGCTTAGCGGCGGCGACAAAATTCATAATATTTTTATTGTTCGACTGTCTACGGTGCACGACACGACTCCGATGTGAGCGTGTCGCCTGTGTGTATATTACAAATAGACAATCGTATTTATCAGACTATGATTTCATTATTTATAAATTTATAACATTTCACAGGTTTGTCATTACTCTCCTCTCCATTGTCGTTTTTTCACTATCACAACTGTGACTATACTTATAGATCCCTCTTTGATAAAACACATCTCTCGAATAGTTTTCTGGGCAGTTCACGTCCTCAAAGTATATATCATATAAGTCTGTTGTTCTATTAGTCACACGCAGATGAGATAGCCACATGGCCATCGATTGATTTTTTTATTTCTTAAATCGTGTTGTATTTTAACTATAATAATATAATATGTCTGTACAAGCGCTCTCGTTCTATTTTTCGACCTGATCCTCCCTCTTGTATATGTGGCCGTGGCGGTGTCTACGACTATAGTTGACATACTCAAGAATTCCGTGTGTCTGCCTTTGCGTCGTTCAAGGTGCACACATAATATAAAATATTAATGCCATATCATTACGTTGTTGCTAGCCAGTTAGTTGTAATAATGTGTACGAATTTAAAAAAACTGGATTATTGTTGTATTCTGGTGGGGAGAGTTGTGTCGTTATTCGTAGAGGTGTTTCACCCTTTACGGGAAAACGAGTCTGAGGGATAATACTATAATAGTATGATTTCGCTGGGGTGATAAACGGTGGTGGTGGTGGTCTCGTTGGCGTTGAGGCGGTAGCGTTTACCCGATAATAAACACGTTTGTAATGAGTGTGTGTACTTCACCACTCCACCATCCCGTAGTGGATAATAACACAGTACACGTTTAATGTAATCATTGCCTCCCGCGGCCGGCCGGCACCGCTCTAAAAAGTGACCTGGCCGCAAAATAGGCATTCGCCCCTCTCCCGTCTCGTCCGTCTAGAGGTGCACCTCGCTCACTATTAAACCAGCACTACTGACGGTGTCGCTGAGCGCTGACGGAGGAAACCACCTTTGATGGCGCTCGATTGTTTGTCCAGACGTTTTTATTAAATTTATCCCGACATCGGATAATCGCGGATTTGACCACTGACTGTTCTCTCACCCGTTCGCCTCCTTCCCCGTGTCGACAGTCCACACGCTCACCCAAATCCATCGCATCGTGTTTCACTATATTATTGGTTACTTTTCTGTCGGTCGCGGGGGGAGCCAACTCGCTGACTGTCGCCCATCCCCCCTCATTATGCGTGGCGAGTTATATTACTACCATACAATACACTTAATACTTTTACATATTATACACATAATATTGTATGTAACGTGCGTTCCCTCGGAGTTTCACCGCTGACAGATGTTCTTTTTTCGGGTCGACGGGGCCGCCATCGTGCGGACACGGTGGGAAAACGCGATTATATTAGTAATGATGGGGTGGTGTTGGTGATGCGGTCGCGGTGTACTGTGTAGTACTGTGGTGGGACGACTTGAGCAGTAGAGCTGTTGTCAGTGGTGGGGGGCGACGTTGCCGCGCGTTCGGTCACGGTCGGCGATCGTCTTGCGCAAAAATCCGACCGGCTCCGACCTCTTTCACTTCAGCCGGTGTCGTTACGCTGTACGATTTACATGCAGTTTCTTTTGATCGTATTGTTGTGTCGCGGTGGAGGGGACCCCGCTGCCGCCGCAACCACTACCTCCTTCGACGCCGACACCTCTGTAATTCCGCGTACCGTAACAACCGGACGCGTGCAGTGGTTACCAAAATATTGGAAAACATCACAATAATTCGACGGTTATTTTTAATGATATTGTTATCGTTTCAACCCCGATTTTTTCAACTTTCAACGACACAAAATAAAACTTACTTAAGACACATTTGTTTTTATTTAGAGATTACTGCCCATCACCGACGTTTACCATCTCTCGACCTTATATTTCATAGGTACTATGTCTTAACGAACGAGGTCACGTACTCTCATTTTATGCACTTACATATTTCTTTTGCCCTCCCTCCCCCTGCCATTATATATAGCGACAATGATTTCTTCTTATAGAAAACGCCGCACGTTCTTATAATCTCGAACCTAGTAATTATTATTTTCTGTATCGTTTCCTTACACTTGATTTTTCTCTCCTCGACCCTCGTATTCGTTGTTTTCTCCATTTTACTCATTCCCCCTTCCCCTCGGGGCCAAGTGTTGCCAACTATTCTCCCGCCGAAGTCCACAACTACTAATTTTATTCT
>PVMI01023663.1:0-10477 GCA_008528875.1 Aulacorthum solani
AATAAAAGTATTACTAAAAATGTTTTAAATTGGTATGTTTTACTTAATGTTTCAAACAATGGTTTTAATTTTTTTTTATTAATGATAATTAAATCTGCCTCTTCTCCCATATTCCAAATATATATTAGGAGAAGAGCCCTGTCAGCATACCTAAGAGATCGCTAAATTCGCCACTGTTTCTATGTTGCTATTTATTTTACTTATACCCAGTTATGAGTATTTTACAATCAACAAATACATCATTATTTCAGGTAATTATTTACTATAGCCTTAATACTATAGGTAAGTCTATAGTCTAGAATAAATACCTAAAAACATTTATAAATAAAAATTAATAATTCTTACCCATTATTTATGATTTAGTCACGAAATATACTAATACATATATAGAGAGAATTGACTAGAGCCTTAAAAATTAATTTAATTTCAGACAATTTATTATTTAATTAAATTAGAATAACAATCAATGAATCAACCCTGAAAAATAACATTATACATTCAATCATGTTATCAACAAAAGTACAAAAACCTTATCTATTTTCAATATTTGTTTGATTTTTTTTACTTTTGTTTACTTAATAGGTGCTTCTATAGATGATTCTTCTGTACTCTGTAGTGATGTTGAGTGCTTGAATTGTTGAGAAAGAGAAATATTTTCTACATGGTGGTTTTAGGTTTATAATCATTGTCGAGTGTGAAGTACCTCACTAGTCACTACCTGATATAATAATACATTAAATTAATTTTACTTGTAATTTACGGTGCCAGTAGACACATCAAAATCATTGGACACTGAATTAGAGCGAGTTAAAACTAGATATTATATTATTATATCGGTAACCACAGTTGCTGACTATATTAAAATACATAGTATATTATTATTTTTCAATTCGCGATCGACATTAGGTGATTATGTAGAAATCTTAGTTATCAAAAGTAATTTCCATTATATTTTTGTTACTCGGAATGAGTTCTAAGGAAATAACGTAAGTTGTAGGTAACGCGTTACTTCCATTACGTTACTACCCAACACACAAAAAGAATATAAACTAAAATATTTAGTAATGCTTTAAAAGTATTTTGGCACTATTGAGCTACGACGTCGTGCGTCGTCGAAGTGGCAAATCGATGGAATGTTACTTTTTTGGTAGAGTACTACCGTGTAAATAGCCAAGTTGCTACCTAGAAGGCTTGCGAAGAATCGAGTATCGACTTCAAGTGAGTAGCGATCTCGGACCTAGACGCCTTGAGCTGGGGCCTTGGGGGCAGTATCGTGATGGAGAGGTTGCAGTCATACTTAGATCATACACTAGTATATCATGATCTACTCAGTTGATTAAAACAGATATAATAACAATATTCATGTAAAATCGAAAAACTCTACCACGGTTTGAGAGTAGAACGACGTATTTCGATCGTCGGTCGGGATCGAAATTTCAAATTTGTCGCGCAAAGTGTTAGATTGTCACCGATGGTGATTGGTGGCCTCCGTGTTACATTACTCATAAATCTATTTTGTCGCGGAGTTTGGATAATAAACAATTTTACCTATTATTCCATGAAATAATATTATCAAAATTGAATATATAATATCGACAACAAAATAAAAACATATGTTTATCAGGAACCAGAAATTTGGTACCATTGCATTGCATTGTTTATAAACAATTAGTTCATAATTCATTATTCGTCAATACGTCGATGGTTATTACTCATTAGTTCCATCTTCTACATTATGAATGATAAATATTTGATAGTTTTAAATTCAGTATTTGGTGTTTCGATGTTTGGTTATTTGAATTAATTGATACTCAAGACTTCAAAGTTACGATTTACTATTATTTTATTATTTTAATTTTCAATCCTGATTTTTTTGAAGAGGATAATAATTTAATAACTGCTATTGAATGTACTTCAAAAAAGCAACCTTTCTCTTGAAAATAAACTAAATAGTAATTATATTTTAAATTAGATAATTGTAGTTATGTATTATCATTGTTACTAGAATATACATTCTAGAATCGATTGTGTATCATACAAATAAATATTTGTTTAAAAAGGATGTAGGTCTCATAGCCCATAGGTGTTTTATTTTTACTAAACAATCTTAATTTTTTATTTTGTTTGGTAACATTTTAAATATATTATAAACTAAATATATTGTACATAATTATCAAATATACTATTCATTTTTTAGATTTGAAATCTCAAAATTATGTCCAAGCGAGTAACAAACGATCGCCCTGATTATTCTGATCCTACTGATGATAGTGATGGTAGTGATTTTGATGAAGTGAAGAAAAAAACTATAATGGTTGGTAGCGATTATCAAGCACAAATTCCTGATGGATTGTCCAAGTATGGAGATGATCCACCATACCAAAACGTTGATAAACTTCTCTGGGATCCCCATAATACAACTGATGCAGTTATTGCTGACTATCTACATCATATTCATCAAATTTCCCACGGTTCAAATATATTACCGAAAGGTAAGTATGTACGAGATGATGAAAATGCTTTATTTTTACTTTTGCAATGCGGGTTTAATACTGAAGAAGCAGTACGCCGAGTTTCATTAAATGATCAAATGTTTGGTCGAAGAGCCATGATGGTGTGGTCAGAAGAAGAATGCAAAAACTTTGAAAATGGTATTCGTTGCTTTAATAAAAACTTCTATCTGATTCAACAGCACAGGGTGACTACAAGAACAGTTGGTGAACTTGTTCATTTTTATTATTTATGGAAGAAAACAGAAAGACATGATGTGTTTGCTAGTAAAGAACGACTGGAAAAGAAAAAATATGCTCTTCAACCCGGTATTACATTTTATGAAGACGGAGAAAACTCTGTAATTAATCAAAAAACAAATCAAGTTGGAAATTGTTTAATTTACTGTGATCCAAAACGGTTACAACGGATGGAAACATCAGGTGTACATGTCACTCTTGTGGATAACTAAAGGGTTTGTTAAAAATTAGCTTAATGTTAATAAATTTAAGCATAAATAAGACGTTCCTCTAACCATTTACTGCAATTTTAATTATTTATTAGGTTTTTTGAGGTAAGGATGTACTACATTTCTATCAAGTATTATTAATATTATTATTTCCAAATAATTATGTAATATTTAATGTTGACGTGTAAAAATTTTACTTGGAATAGTGTTTTAAGACATCTTAGTAATTAGCATATTAAAAAGCAATTAAAGCAAAAAAAAAAATACCTAACAGGGTAAATCCAACATAATTGAAAAATTATAATTTGTTTCTGATGCATTCATTAGTCCGAATGTTACCATAAATTAATAGAATGCAGTTAAAATATTTCCTATTGATTCAAAAAGAAAAGTAAACAATATTCATTTTGATTATTAACTTATTTGTTTAGTAAATATTAAAGAATTTTAATTAATATTATGTAGTACCTATATTTTACTGAACATTTTAATATGCCACTTTTATTGTTTAAACGGTACAATAATTAATACTATTTTTAAATAATAATTTAAGATAAATTTCCATAAATGATTTTAATATATGATTTATTAATTACTTTAGACGTACCTATATCTAGTTTATATATTATGTATTTATTTAATTTATTTATAAATAATACTAATTGTAAAATTTAATTGGTGAAGAAATTTACTTTATATTTAACTTATATCTGTTCTTAAAAATATAATTCACACTTAATGGTGTCTTAATATATTATTTTTATATGTTATGCTTTCATATTACAATAGTTTTTTGTTAGTGGAGCGTTTTACAATTTTAAACATGATTATTATGTTGTAGCTTATATTATAATTTTTGTACAAATATATTCTAGGAAAAAAAAATTTATTATTTTATGAATACTAGATAAATTACTGATTGTTTAACTGTAAAAGTATAGTTTGCCAGTAGAATGATTAAAACTTTAAAATGTACTACTTACATAATTTATTGTAAGATGTCTGCATTTTGTTATTAAATAACGAATTGTTACTATCATAATTTTGGTCACAATAGAAATCATATTTATACAGGAACAAATAATTTTAGTTAAATAGTACTAGGTACTCAACCTATGTTGACTGATATTATTTTTGCAAAATGTAAACATAATTTAATTAAATATGCTTTTGGCCTTTGTCCTTTCTGGATTCCTATTTTCATTTCTTAATTATTAACCTATGTCAATTTGAATATATAATTTTTCTATTATACTTTTCTAATGTATACTTTTTTTATCATGAATTTTTTTCACTATAAAAAAATATGATTGTAACATATTGTAAATTAAATAACAACAAAAATTTGTAAAGCAAAATGTACATGTACAATTTGTCTTCTATATTTTTTATGAATTATTTTACTACATAGTACATACTTTTATTTTTTATTTATTTTTAAAATAGGTTTGATTTAAAGTGATGTTAATCCATTTAAAGTTTATAATTTTTGTTTAATAGATTTTATCATAATGATCAATGGTATATTTTTTGAATCATTCTATTTTTACCAACCAACAATCAACATTCAAATTTCCATTGAAACATTTTTTTTTAAGTATCTTAAATTATAACTCATAGCATAATATTTAATTTTTTTGTTATTTTAGTTTAATTAAAAGTGATAAATACCAACTTGAATCAAATTTACTTACAATGTCAATTTTTTCTTAGGCCTTAGTTCATACTCGACAAATATTTCATAAAATAACTCTTATTGACATAAGAATATTCAACATCTGGAAAGTTACTAGATTAAGAATTTGGAATATTTGATGGAAAATGTTTTCCTTGTAACAATTGGTTTGCATGTAGTTTACTTTACTACTCTACTTACTAAGTATCAATTATGGGTACTTTTATTGAAAATTTGGGGATTGCCATATTTTTTTCTATGTGAATAAAACAATTTTGAAGAATTATCTGTTAGATAATACATTTATTAATGTATTTGAAATGTGTTTTATACATTTGCAATTTTGCATGTGCCATGACAATTATCTGTGCAGTATGCCTACGGATATAGTATATATTAGTACATATCTATATATCGTATTAGGAAGAAAAATGGTTGTTACTGCCCTAAGATTTGAGAACACATAGCGTTCTGTAAGGAAAAAGAAAAAGATTTACAAAAAACCCTTATAGTCAATAGTAATAATCAATAGATAGAACATAAAATAAATAAGACGCATGAAATTCAATTGAACAAAAAGGAAATAACAGTTATGGTATGCAGTAAAATTGTATAACTAATATCGTTCGACTCAAGCCTCAACATAGATATACTAGACGATAAACAGATAAAATAAGTACAACATTTTAGTTGTGCTTAAATACTTAGGAAGCAAATATAAAAATGTAATAGGATAACTGCATCAAAACTAATATAATCTGTAGGATAGAATAGGCAAAAAGAGTCTTTCAAGGTGTTCATTTTATTTCAACAATTTATAAATATTATACCAGTTTATTAATTATATTTAGGCGTGCACATGGGGTGGTCAGAATAGGCATAATACGGTTGACCACTCTGTGAAAATTGTTGTGACCTGGCACGGACAACATACAAAATGCACGATTTATTGACATACCTATATCTCGATTGCGATGTAAGCGATGACGATTTTACACACTATAGGCATTGTCTGGAAAAGCAAATAGATGGCTGCCATCCTGCCAACCGGCAACTCAACGTAACACCCAAGTATACATTGTTTGCTCATCTGGGTTTGGGTAGTTGCGGCAACGTACGTGTGTACGCCCCGTTTTGAATTGTGCACAACCACTTTCTCCCGGTGAACGGAGTATACTTGCGTTGTGAAAAAATGTAATTATGGGCAATATTAAATATTGCACTAATGAATGTAGGAAAAAATCCAATTTCTTTGATTTAAAAAAAATAGTTAGGTATATTTAAATTGTTAATTATATTATTAATTCTATAATATTAGCAATTTATAATATTCTATAGTAATTAATGTGTTGATTTTACAATTGTATATTCTGAACGGAGCGATAATGTATAATGATGTGTGGTAAAAAAAAATATATTTAATTTTCCAAATAATGAACAATAATAAACAAATAATAAAAATCTAACTTAATTTATGTAGTTCATACTGTAACATGTTACATGTACATTTAATATAGAATCACTGTACAAACTACGAAGTGTATACACTATACCTGCATACCTAGGGGTAAGAGATAAGTAAATTAATTTCAAGATTGTAGTTTATTCGTAAAATGTCATGTTATTTTTGTTCAATTTATGGCATTTTCTGAAGGAAATTCCCTTAAAATCTTTCATTGGTTAAGATAAAACTGTTTTATCAACTACTTTCAGTCTCACACATCCATCTCCAGAGTTGAGATTTGTCTTGTTTTTCTTGGTGTTAATTTTACATTTTTACGTACATTGGAAATCATTAATTTAAATAAAAATAATCCCAAATTATATTTTGAGGGTTACATATACATTTTGAAACACAGCGGGAAAAGTTTTATTGTCTAGGGATTATTTAAACAAATGTTGGAATGTAAACAACTCAAGAAACTGGAACATCTCATATTTTTACACATAATGCTCAAACTGCCAATGAAGAAAGAGGTTTTGGTTAGCAGGTGTTGCAAATTTATTATGAAATGAAACCAAATGTGTTAAAAATTAAATATTTGAATACTTTAATATTACAGCCAACTGTGTTCAAAATTAAAAATATTAATTATTTAATACTTTAATTTAATATTGCCTACTCAGTAGAGGAATAGTCATTGAGGGCTATGGATACAAATTTTATAAGCTCTATTATTTTTGTAATCCAACTTTTTGAACATTGGGATGTTTATTTGTATACAATAAAAAAATATATTTACTAGTAAATTAATAATTTATTGAATTATAATAACAATCACAATGTGCAAAACAGAATTTTATTACGAAGATATTTATTTCAGAAACACATTTTTAAATTATAAAGGTATTTAATTTTCTTTGAAACATAAAATATGTAGCAGCTTAAATTAGAATCAAATAATATTATTATCTTTAAAACTTAAATAATTACATAATATAATACTTTGTGGGACGTAATAAAAAAATGTCCAACCATCAGTTTTACTAATAAAATATTTTTTTTTTAATTTGGGGGAACCCGCGGCAACATAGGTGATTTAGCGTGGGGTGGTATGGTAGGGGGTTATTTTTGTATATTTTGTAGACTTGTAGTAGGTTTTTTGAGTCCGTAGGGTTGTAATAGGTGGTATTGTGTATGTGTCAACATACCATGTTTCAAAATAGCGGGTTAAATAAGTACTAAAATGTCTTCTGTTCGCGGACACAATGATAAGCTTAGAGCCCCCCCCACCGTAACTTCTAATGCCGCGGAACAGAGTAGATAAAATTTCATCTATTCTGTGGCCTTTATAACAAGTAACAACAATTTATACAGAATTTCGGACTTCGGTGTAATAGTATAATGGAGTAGTTGTAGTCTTGAGTTCGTGACAGTTATTCATACGTTCGAAGCACGATTTAAGATCTTGACTTGGTATCTATATTTGAACGAATGAGCGAGAAAGAATGGTTGGGACTTATGATTAATCGTTCCTGGTCGTTCATCTTCCGAGTTCCGGATTCGTTCGTTGGAGCTAAATTATGCTCTTCGGCTCTTGTAATAAAAAAGCTTACACGACATTTGTTCTCAATTTTTGATAAAAATCAAATAATATACTTCCCACGACCCATATTGTTGTTACCTATGTGAAATATAGATTGTAAAGACGGAGACATTAAGATTTGAGACAACTAATTATGCAGGTCGCTGGTCGCAACTCGCAGGTGTCAATTACTCATGTGTACTCTGTACTACTGCAATCAGCGATCACTGCGATACAGTGTGATGGGTGGACATTTTAGAGTGGAATTGTTCTAAGTCCGACCGAAGTGATCGAAGTTAAAGGAATGGGGGAATGGCAGACGCAACTGCCCAAATAATAGTATACATTCTACCTATATCCTATATTCCTATACATATAATATTAATCAGTAGACAGTAATCCTCATACGTAATAATCTTTTATGATTTCTTATTATATTGAGATGGTTCAATCTCGTCTATTTATACACACGACATGTGTTTTCCCGTAATATCATGAAACAACGTAATAAATAATACTATAATAAATATTATTTATTAATATTGACGGTTCGACATCGACAACATTATTCTTATTATGGTGCCTACTGCTTGATACTGAGCTATTGCAGTTGGTTTTCCTATGATAGCCATTGATAGTCAGTAGTCACAATTGTATTGTTAATTTAATATTATAGCCATATTACCAGTGGTATTTGTTACATCAAGATTCAAGGAAATTCTTATAGATATCCAAAATGTGTAGAACATTTAACAGCCTAGAAACATTAATTTTAAGTGAAGTGGCACTTGCTTAATATACTGTGTTCAGTGTTAAATTTAAGAGTAAGTAATACATTATTATTTAGTTTGTTTTAGATTTTAAGAATCAGTAGCTAATTTATTAATTTAATATTTACATTTTTAGGTACTTAATAGTTTTTAATAAGTTATGTTTTTTAAATTTGTTTCTGCCTCTAAACAATATATTTGTATTATATGGCATAGGTATAGTATTAAATAATTTGGTAGATGAATCATTTAATAATGTTAATTGATCGGACGCTGTTTTCCATTATGTAAGTACTAGTCACTAGATTTAAATCAAAGTATAATGTATAAATTGAGTAGAAGTTTCAATTATTATGCAGTGCTCACACCACCCAACATTACACATTGCCATCATTTAATTTTAACTATTAATATTTGTAGAAGTAACTGCACACTTGAGCCAAATTTCTTGATATATTTACTTGATGATAGTCAATTTACCTAAAAAAAAATTTTGTACCTTACTGTATCCAATTTTAATCCTTACACTTTAAATCACTATTGAAATACGATTACTAAAATGCAAGATAAAAATAAATGGGAATTAGTCATAAATTCTTGAAAATAAAATTACATTTGTTAAAACTAGGTAGGAAGGTATTTTAAGATATTTTTTATTTGTAAATTATAAAGACAAGGTACTTGGGATGCTTCATTACTCCCTAGCACCACTGTAGTTGCAACTGGGCAACATGTTAAAAATATAGTAAATTGTTTCTTACAAATTATTATTAAGAAACTTTTTCATAATATTTATTGGTAATAGGTCAGTGTTACTGTGTCAATTTTTGGTTATTTTAAAATAGTTATTGAATATTTTTGAAATAAAATGTTTCTAGGTAAAATTGATTATAATATAATCCATTACAATATAATATTAATTGTATAATTTATATAAGCAATGGTTATACTTTTCACATTTAAATAGAAAATGTTATTTTACCAGCTTGGAAAACTATATATTTTAAATTGATAAGTGTCATAATTAGTGGTATACTAAACTAAAATTTTTTTAGAGCCTGCTTTAATATTTCACCCACTTTTCTGCACCAATAATCTAATAAAGTCATTCACTGTAATATTTGTAACTGTCTATCGTAAATATATATTACTTATTACTAAAATAGGTACTATGGTTAATAGTTAATACTAAATTATCACTTATTTGCTATTACTATCCATTGCCCCGTAAAAAACTCAGTGGCAGCTACCTCCCAATATTACTTCCTTAGGCTTAGCTATGACACTGGACATAATAAATTTCGTAATAAATATTCTCACAATTAAGCATTCAGATAATATTATTTCGATAGAAAATAAATATAGATTAACAAATTTTTTAATTAAATTTTACCTTAAGTATTAAAGTAGGTAACTATATTACCTATGTTACCCACCAATATTCTTGTTACAGTTTCTATAGTTGTAGTTTGTATTGTTTTTAATACTAATCCAATTTTTAAATTATAACATAACTGGTATAATAAAATTATAAGTGTCTGTAACTAAATATTTAGGTGTAAAGCACACTGGAAATACAAAAATGACGTTGGTAGATATATTTTATTTACTTTGTGGTTGTGGTGTAAAGTATGCAACTTAATACTTTTTGAAAAATTGTATTCATATTATGTACAATGTATGTATTATGCTAGTTGTATAATATGGGTTCTATTGATAAATTATTTTATTTTAATACAATAGTACAATAAACAATTACTTTTTTAGAATAAAACATAAGTTTATATATATATGGGAATTAACTTTAAAAAAATGTAACAATACCTATCAAAAAATGTAGGTAGATATATTATCTTTTTTATTAAATCAAACATTTTGTTTTATCAACAAAACTTTATTATTTTATGCATCAATAAATATTAATAATAAATCTATAGT
This sequence comes from Aulacorthum solani, assembly GCA_008528875.1. Taxonomy (NCBI): domain Eukaryota; kingdom Metazoa; phylum Arthropoda; class Insecta; order Hemiptera; family Aphididae; genus Aulacorthum; species Aulacorthum solani. Next base: position 10,369 of record PVMI01023663.1, read on the forward strand.
AAGATACAAAATATATATGACCACAAAGTACTTACATAAAGGTTCTTTATTTTTAAATTAAATTAGTTTTGTGATTGTTTTGTTGGTTTATGAAATAAAATATGCTCCA
>PVMI01023673.1:3435-18640 GCA_008528875.1 Aulacorthum solani
CCGGGCCCGGCGACACATCACACGGTACGATGGGCGTCGCGTGGTCGCTCGATTTCACGATAATTACGGTCGTGGGCTCTCCGAGGACACCACGCTCGTCGCGTCCGTGGGCATTTCGGCGCCCCGGATGTCCCGGCGGCCGATACACATCACCACGTCGGGCGTCTGTATTGCGTACGTTGTAGACTTTGCACGTCGAAATCCTGCAGGAGCCGGCCCCGCCCATAGTGTCCTGCGACGTTCGTCTAGACCTACTACTGCACCCATCTAGGTGTGTATACTGTGGGTACCCTACCTGCGATCCCAGACCTTTAAGACTTGTAACAATAATAATATAATGGCCGCGTCGACGTCATACCGTTGTACATTAGTAACATTATTGCACCATAAAGGTTTCAATAGTACAAATATTATATATTTTTATTATCGTCTGGATCATCCGGCGCGTCCGACGCGTCCGTCGCCGTCGCTGCGACCGATACGATTTCCTTCCATTCAAACCATCAATAATACAGGCGTCCCGTACAGCATAAAGGAATGTTTGAACCAGTTTTCCATCGATCGTATTTTAGATTGCAGTGAAATACAAAATAATAGCACTTAAAGTGTCCTCCAGTGCAATATTGTATTTTTATTATTTACAGTGACTTCATATTTAATTTTATGATTTTTTTTAGGTTTATCTTAATTCAATTTTTTTATTGTTTTGAAACATCAAAATGAATAACATAAGTTATTTTTCAATCAAACAATCTACAATATACCTAAATAATAAATTGTGTGCTGAAAAATAGTAATTTTTTGTGTACGAAAAAAAAATGCTCCGAAAATTTTATTTTTGCCATTTCTTTGAATTTTGTTATTACCGCACTTGTATAGTAAATAATAAGGAAGTAGGCACACATCATCATTCAACACTATCTATATAATTATACATTTATAAGTTTCAAAATGTATATTTCCTTGTGTTTTTTTTTTTTAGTAATTTTTTCCTTCCTTAAGGAATAGTATGAGACACTAAAATTCTTATTATTTCTCTGATACACATTTCAATTTACCTAATATGAAATAATAAATTATGTTAAAATTATTAACACTAAATGTAAATACATAGAATATTATGGTTTAAATATTTTTCGGATTATAGTTATTACCTAATTAAGTAAAAGTTTTTAAATATGAAATATACATACATACTTTTTATTTACATTGGTAAAAATGCGCAAATCTGATAAATCTATATGCAAATAGGTACTAACGCAATAAATGTCTATTAATAATTATTTTAGAAGCACGTTCAAAATAAAATACCATTGACTCAGAAGTGATTCAATATAATATGAGATTTCGAAATAAACGTCACGTTCTATGACGTTCTATGTAGGTAGTTGATTCTAATAAATGATAAATCACGTACCTATAGATATCACGTAAATATTGTCGGTCTTATTAAAAAGAAATAATAATATATTAGAGTGATTGGCGAGAGAAGGCATTTTAAAAACATAAACCAGAGTAAACATTATATAGTTACTATATAATACGATATGGCGTACCTATATCACTCACATTTACGATTTCCCAAACGATAACTCGAGTTTTGTTTATAGACGACTTTGAAGGTTCGAAGAGTGAAATCCAAAGAAATTCGAGCTTTCAACAATATAAAGGGGTCTGAATCGGAGCGAAACACTTTCAAAAGGTGTATTCCGCTTTCATGACAATCAATTGTTTCATTTTTCAATTCTTCTGTGTGTATATTATAATATGATAATAATTATAATAACTTGAAACGGGTTTTCGACCATACGTTCCAAACTGTTTGAACCAATTTAGAATGTAAATCAGCCATTCAAAACGCCACATGTTCTTTATCTAATATTTCACGATAGAAAGTTCTGTACACAAGTACATATTATAGTGCATTAATAACACCGACCTAGGCGCGAAAGCTTTTAGAGAATATTTTTATTTTTAATTCCCTAAATATTTATGGTTCTTTTCTTAATATATTGTTAAATTATGTTGCACTATTTTTACATTTATTAAATATTGAACAAATCTCGTCATCCCAGTCTACACTGCATGTAGTTTTAATGCATAATACTTATGGGGTGTATATTTTAGAACAGTACAATATTATTTCATGTTTTACATTTGCATTTAATACAATTACTGGATAAAAACGGTAAATTTGAACTTCACTATACCGAATATTCATACCCACGGATGAACAGACTATAAACCATCAAGATTGTTGTGGTAATTATTGTGGGAAATCACATCGAGTGTTCAAAAGGAATACTTGGCACTTATATGCATATTTTTTTTTCTATCCCACAGTTATTTATGTTTTAATATTTGTAATCAAAATCCAACTGCAGCAAGTCTTATTCGGGAGTTCGGGAGCATCTTACATAGTCTTACTGTTTATAGGATCCTAATCTACACCCTTCTCATTTGCAGCAGTAATCGTAGAGTGCATCTTTCATGATGAGAAAAAAAGAAAGGGTAACAACGGGGTAAAGTGAGGAGAGAGCAGAGGTGAAAGAAAACGTTCGCGATCGTGAAAGTTTGAAATTTAAATAATAAACTGTTAGGTAAACATTTGTTTGGTCGGAAACCTCGTAAATTAAATTAGCGATTACCATAATAGTTTATTAAACGTCATCACAGTCTAGTGTAAGCATCGTTCAAGTTCCGAATAGACCCTCGGTTTGAGAAAACGCAGAGTAAAATTTATAAAATAAACAAAGTTTAAGAAACAACTAATGGTAGTTTTATATAAATTTCTCATAATGTAATTTTCACAAGAGCATATTTTTTCGTAGAAACTTAAATGAATATTTCATTCAAATATATCGAGAAAACTGCAATTATTTATTACATTCTTAATATATAATATTATATATTATCTTACATTGTACGTATATTTACTTGTAAGTGTACTCTGTAAATTACGTAGGTACAATAAATTCTGCGAGAATACAATTTTCACGAGTCCTACGCTAAAGTTTGAAAGAAAAAATCAGTCAGATAAAAAAGGGCGTTCTTCGTGGCCAATGGCCATATTATTATATTAAATCAAACGCTCGCACGCACAAATAGGTTGTATATAACCTAATGATTATATTATTATAAGCTTATAAATAAATACATTTAATAATATACACGAATACGCAATCACTGCTTAAAATATTAATAAAGACATACTATGTACGTGTCACTCACGACAGAGATTAGTCATTCGAATGTCGAGTTCAAAACGAGCGAGCGTTCATACATAATTAGCAGACATTTTTTTATCGGCTCTTTATGACCAACATTAAATTTTACCGATTATCGTAGCAATAGTTTTTTTAAAGTAAAAACGTGTATACAAAATCGAAAAAGAATATTGATTAAACACCATGCAGACACCGGGTATAAAACTATAAGCTTTATTCCGGTTTACAGTCGTCAGAGTCGTACAGAGTAAATGTTATATTATATTATATTATCGGGATTAAATGTATAATACCATTTCCCATAATCTGAAAAAATGACGTCAATACCTATGTCACCGTCGAATCGGGTTTAAACTACACAATTATTAAATAATGTAATTACTTAATTTATTGTTGTGACAAACAAACGACGGAGGCTCGGGGCATGTGTTCTGCGAAATGCGAATACCTGCGTACTTGGTATTTTTATACTCTCGACGACGAAGGTCGGTGTTATGAAATGCGTCGTCGTCACCGCAGTCGACTTTCGCGAGAATTTTTTCTTCTCTCCGTCCGGTGGATTTGTACAAGCGTAGGCTGCGGGTGTGATATTCGAGAGAGCTTTTACTCGATTGTTCCCGCGACATTGTCATCGCGTGGCGGCCCTTATTATAATGCACGAGTGAAAAATCATACTCATAATAATAAAACGAACATAACACAGAATATTACAAATCCGTTGTTCTACCTATATTGTTTTAATACACACACACACGCCTCAATATTATGATAACGTATAATAATCGTTGAATATTTCGCCACAGACCGCGAAAAATGCATTGTGCAACCCACTGCACTTCAAAGTCCAGATGTACGTCATATACTAATGGCTACGTAGGCTCTTATAGCATTTCTTTCACCCAGTGACTCACATTAGTCACATTCGTAAGTCACAGGTAACTATATTATATACCATACAAATAAGAACGCATATTATGGTCGTCGACCGTCGTACACTCGATCGATTCGCCCGGCAGTCATTTTGCTTTCTAATATATTGCTATAATATCTCTCGTTGAAAATTAAACATGTAAAAACCCGATTGCACAACAGCTGCTGCACTGCGCGAAAGAACAGAATATCAACGGTGTTTATAATATTATAAGTACTACTATATACTGTATATAATAATCGATAAGATTGATTTATAATAGTAATAAAATACTACAGGTACATAACGTACGCGCGGAAAGATAAAAAACACCGGCTTCCTCCCTTAAGAACTACAATACATAATATAGTTGATTACATATAATTATTATGATAAAATGTCATCACGCAACATTGGGCAGGAGGTATATTATATTCACTATATAGCTACATCGAACCGGGTGCAGACTTGTTTACAATACGCTACTCAGATACGTTCACCACGCTGGCTCCAATGTTGCATATCATTATAATATATAAAATGCGATCTACACACATATGCACATACCTTCACCTACACTGGAAAAATTCTAATATCGCAAGGTGTACCTACCTATTATATAATAATAAGGTGTGTCAGTGTTTTCCAAACAAACTTTGAAAATGGTCTCGTATTAGTGAGTATAGAAAATATGTTTTGCGTGTTCGTATATTTTCAAAGAACAGTCACATTTCACGCCCAATGTCATAAATCATAAAAATCATGTGACACATCAAAATAGGAATGTGTGATAGTGTAAGTCATACCTACGTGGGACGAATATCCTGGAAAGAATCCATTCTACATTCAAATAACGATAAGAGAGAGGACTTATCAATAATAAAATTAAAGTAGGCCTCAATATTATCCCGCTTTCGTCGAATTCAAAATAGGTTATAAATTCTACTCAGTAACAAGTAACATCAGTCTTGAGATCATATTTGAAGTTTTCGTACATGCGTTAAGTAAAAAAATAAAATAGCAACTTGTTTTATTTGTCTCTAGACGACGTAATTGGAAAAATGTTATAACATCCGTGAAAAGTAAGTATGTATCTGATAGAAATTGTTCACAATCATATTTTCAATAATAAATATAAAACAAATTCACATCCACGTTTCATAGAACATTCTATATAAATTGTGCCTTCATGCGGACATTTTATTGAATTTACTATTCTAGTATATTTTAATTTGATTCATATAACGAAATATTTAAAATTTAAAATTTGAAAAAATGCAGTAAATAATAAATATGATAAAAATAAGTTAACCGAGTACTCAAATCAACATCAAATACTTGCATTATATTATAATATATTCCTCCGATAATCTAGGTATACATGCGTATGTGTATATAAAACAAGTACTTTTTTTGTGATACCTACATACCTATTGTAGTATACTAGGTACTACCAAGTGAATAACTATTAAAAAATAACATAAATAATATTATTACTAAGTCAATGAACAAGACGTCAATAAGAATTTTTGAACTGCCTGTTATTAAGAAAAAAGCATAATTTTGATTATTTTATTTAATTTGTCAGTGATTTTTTACATTAATTGTTTCTCATGCAAATAATATTTTAAAATCAAATTTAACAATAAACACGTACGACCAATAAACCAATACGATCGCAAAATATGCAATAAAAGCAGATATTCTAATAATAGTACTACATAAGTATAGGGTTATGAAATAATTTCAAAATATTCATACTGCCTGCCTAAAACGCATGATTTACCGGAAGAAAATCCAATATAATGATCTAATCAAATACCGGGTTTCTCATCGATTTTGATTTACATTTTCGGCAACTGAAAAATAAACGATGTGAATGTTTTTATGACACTGACCGATATCGGCAGTGATTCAGGATAATGTAGTTGGGCAATATAATATATCATAGGTTCTGCATAGGTATATCGTAAACGTATAGGTGTATAGGGTACTTATTTATGGGTATTACAAATATTTTCAAATGTTATGGCCTGTGTCACGGCAAAAAAACAACGCCTCCACAAACTACAAAATATAATAAAACATAGGTACACGTGTGTGACCACAATCGTAATAACGAAGGTACACACACACACACACACACACACCATGAACAAGAATCGAATAATAAACTATATCGAACGGACCTGCACTGCAGCGGGTTATTCTCTCGGACACAATGAACGATTTTCGAGCCACATTGTTTTCAGGTATAACACGCAAATCACATTATTTCCGGTAAAACGGACCTGAACCATCACTGTGTGTAAACGGTTCCACTCTATAAAATGGCGAATAGCAGGTATTATATTATTATTGTATTTCAATAGTCATACTCTTGTGGTACCTCTTTTTTATTATTTTTTTCCACGTTAACTAGATGTGCGAATTTTTTTTTTTTGTGGCCATCCGTTTCGTTTATTTATTTTTTTATCCGCTCGTGTACACCTAGAAATCCCATTACAATGGTCTTACGGATTATCAGGTGTCGGTCAGTCGGTCGCAAGCGTCCGTTGTGCGAAGATGATTTAATACAATATAGATAGGTTGTAGTTAGATATAGGTAGTATACAAAAAAACGGTCGGCGAAAAAAAGTTAAATATCAATTTGCACGGATGTATAATATTATATAATATCGATATTGTGTCGATGAAATCAAACATTTTTCGTTTAAAACGTGTCTATCTCGAAAATATAGATGGCGACTAACGAAAATGATCGTGACATTTCCCAACAGTAGATGTGTGTGATAATCGATTGGCCAATTTCGTTGAGACATTTATAGAATTTGAAATGAGTAAATAACCATTTAGAGTTTACGCTGTAATACCCATTCCACATACAGTTTGACGGTTTATCTGTCAACGATTGAAGAATAATGAGAAATTGATAGATGTTTATAATAATTTTTTTTGCAATATATGTCACATAAGGTATACTTTTATATAATCGCCAATAGTGTCACATAGTATTTCTAGTAAAATATTTTGAATTTATGTATTCCGATTTTCGATTTTATTTGACCAGGTATATTATACTCGGTGTAAAATAATAAAAATTGGAGAATTTTGTATATTTTCTAATTAAGAACATCATCAATATAACGACAACTACATTCTATAGACTCTTTTTCATTCGTAGAAATTTTTCAGGATTAAAAAATTAATAATAATAATAAAATACCTACTAAAAACAATTAAATATATTTTTAATTGCTTTTGTAAATTTTTTTTTGATCTAATAGTCAAATGTATGATATTTATTTTGTGATGGAATGCTTAAATAAGTACCTACCAGGTAGGTCCTACCTGCTTTATTTATGTTGAACAATTTTGTTAACTAATTTCTATAATTTAGTAAACTTCTGTTAAGTGACATTTGGAACATTTCCGTTACTTATTAATTAGACAATTAATTATTTAATGTATTTCACATTTACTGTAAACCGTTGTATTTATTCAAAGTGAAAAACTATGCTCTTCAGAAATAGGTTAATGAGGACGATTTTTTTCCTTTGAGAGCATTTTTTCAACAATACATTTAAAAGCGTTTCGTTAATGGATTTTAAGTTTTGACCACGTTTTTGTGAAACATAGTATTGTGTCGAATAGCCTCATGTTTGTAACTAAAATATAATGATAATGAGGTATCTTAAATTTAACCTAGGAATTCGTTAAGAATTTCCGGTATTTTTGTGCGTCTGTATAAAACATGAAACAATGATGTTTTTTTATAATATTAAAGATCGTTGCTTAAGACAATAGACTTTGATACACGTTTTGTAGTCGCAGCCTGGAAAACTATAGTTATAAATGCATAAAAACGTCATTGTTCATTACACTGAGGTCAATAACCAAATAATTACAATATGATTTTTTAATACAAAAATTTAATTGAAACGGAATCTACTTCTCATACTGTCTCGAACTATAATAAAATGTATTACTGATAAGCAAGTGTTTAAAAATAAAATAAAAACAACCTCTACCTACTTCAATTCATATCACAAGAAAATAATTGGTGGAAATAATTGAAAAACAATTATTATATGACGTCTATTCATAGATTAAATATAGGATTATAGAAATAAATCGAATTAAATTGAATATAGAAAATATTAGAAAATATTATTAACCACTATTTGTTTGAGAAGAAAGTAAATTGCTGTTCGTGAAGAAATTACTTAACAAAACATTATAAAATATCAATTATCATACGTGTTAGTATTTATGTCACAAATTTAATATGTTTATCGGATGTTGGCCAAACTGGTCACGAGTGAAACACATAATATAAAATAATATAATCAGGTTTACGCATGAATAATGATTTGGATATAGCAATAGAATTCTACATCGATGCAATAGACAAACCATGACACGGGTCAAAATATAAACAACAATATGTCATACACACATATAGTACGAATGATAAATAAACATTTTGAAAATAGTCCAGATTATTATATTAATATGGTATCGGGATAAGATCTATACAATTTTCAAGACATGTCAAAAGAAATTATATTTTGGTTGAAAGTACTGATTCCAAAATTTACTAAAATATTGTCAGCTATAATTTTTTTTCTCGAGTGTTTAATTTGAAATTGTTAACAATTATTACCTCGACTATTACTTAATCATTATGAATGACTGTAATTATAACTGTAAACTAATTAAGCAAACGTGCTTCAAGATATTAGATAATTTTAAAAATCTAATCGCTTAAATTTAATTTTAAGAACATACGTATCTTAACGGTTTAGGTCGGTCGTCTGTGACATATTAAAGAAGGATATATTATTGAAATTAACAGACGAAGGAGTCCAAGTGTATCCGACCGAATAGTCGAATACATCGTGTTGGATGAGCGAGCACTCTCGTTTTCATGAGGAAAAAAAGTCTACTACGGGATTTAGTGGATAACACGGTTACGAGGTTATACCATTAATAGAAAGAAAAATAATATTCGTCGATTCACCTTACTCACAAACAATTCCGGTAAAATGTAACGCTGTTGTTGTTTAACAGATATAAATTCGATGGCTTTCGTTATACCTATTAAACAACTGTCGACTTTAGAGCAATTAAATGTGATTTTCCGAGTAATTAGATTGCACGATTTTTTTTTTAGTTTTCGACCTTCAATCGACCTTACAGCAATAAAAATTATGCACTGTACACGAGCATATTAACAATTGAGTTAATTTCATACCTTCTAATTTTTAGCTAAATCGTGAGTATTTATGCGCCTGCTCCAAGTCTTTGGGATCTAAAATAATATTAAATATTATTGACGATCATCTAGTAGATCTAAACATAAGAATATGGATAAACCTATCATGTCTTAAATATTGTTTAACTACTGTTTGTGAAGTCAGTGTATAGCCGCTATACCTAAAGGTATGGACTATAAATTATCTCACAGTTGTATAATAAAATAGTTTTTTTTTAGTAAATACGTGGAAACACGAAAAATACAATTACGTATTTATTTATCTATAAAACTGTAATTTATGGTTATTTTGATATTATAAAGATTTCAACTTTTGACAAGAAATTCATCTTTTAGTTCACGAAATATTGATAATAATTCGTTTATATAAATTATACTGTTCGTTTTTAATACAAATAAAGTATGCATTTTATGTGTTTATTTTTGTGGAATACTTTCTTTTTAAACTTATGATCATTAAAAATTAGTTATTAGATTAAATTAAGTAGAAAGTATCTTTTCTGATTGAGGATTGATCTTATTTTATTTTAATAGTTTGCTTAGGTAAATCAAGTAGGTTAGTTACTTAAATTATAATACAAATACCCACGTCTTGATTAATATAAATAAACTAATTCAATTAAAGTCTTAATTAAGTTATTGAGAGTAAAAAAAAGAAAACTAACACAATTTGTGTTGATAATATAAGTACTGTCTGGAGAACACATGACAACAGAATACTTGACTAGTTATTGATGAGTAGGTCAGCCATTCCAGTGGAGTAAAATTCGTTGAACGACTGTAAATGCAATCATAAGACATCATGAGAACACACTTTAACGCAGCACAAGAATATTGTTACGAAAACATATCCACACATAATATCATAGCCACTCGTTTGTATATACGCAGCAAAAACCGTTTTTAGGACTTCGAAGTAGGTACCCACACTATTATACCATAACACTCGTGTTCTGGCTGGCTCTCAAAAACGATGATGCGCATGTGACGTCGTTCTCCAAGACTGTATGGGGTAATAAACTATTCACTTGACACGAAAACTCTACTAGCAATACGTATTATCAAGTGTACACGCTATCGAACACACGACGGCAGACATACATAAAAATGTAAGTTTTCATTCAAGTACCTTATATCTTATATATAATAATATGTACATCGAGTGGACCAACGACAAATACCGATAAAACCCCCTTCACTTTCTACTAAATAATTCTCGAATGCAGCAGCTGTACGCTTGTACTACAGTTCCAGTTAACCGGTTCAAATGCTGCTCATTATTATTATTATTATTATTATGGTATACTGGAGATCGAAGAACTCGCACGTAGGTATAACATATTTTTCTATACCTACCCAACAGTATTACGGTCGAGTGGTTTAAGAAAAAAATTATACTTTCCGACAAGGTCGTATATTAAATTATTAACGTTATCCATTTATTTATTATAACCTATTAAGTTTTTTTATATAATATATATATATATATTATAAATGCATATACATACATAATACAATATACGTATTATAACCCGACGGACAACATGTAAGTAACCTATCGATCAATTTCCCCACGTGGACATCGACCGGCAGGAATGTATTTTATTTGTTTGTAATGCACGACAGGGTTCACCGGTACGGCAGTGGTACGTGATGATGGTATCGCGCTGTATAGTTAATATAACATTATTATTATTCGAAGGACTGAACATTGACAAAAAAATAAAAAAATTAGATAAAATATTTAAGAAACAATGGAGTGATCTCGATAGTTGTTATGATACCTCCTGCTGACTATAGACAGGAAGTTGACACAAATCAGAAAATAGATAACAAGTAACACAGGAAGGTGCCGAAAAACATCCTTCAATAAATTCTTGACCCCTGCTCAAAATTACATGCTTATAATTATGTAAGTGTAGTTTTTTTATTATATAATAACTAATAAATAGTATTTATTTATAGTATCACAAGTATTGCGTATAGGAAGAAGTATAAACATTTTGTATACTTTGTTGTATCAAATGTTTTTGATGTTTCTTAAATAAATAATAATACACGTAATCTATCGGATTAAGTAACAAAACTTGTACTAATTTGGTCTGTTCTCAGTGCTTTTTTTAAATTATAGATATTATACTATTATACAACTTGTTTTATTTTCAAAGAAAAATATCTCAGGTAATTCCGTAGTTATCAGGACTATTAAATAAGTTAAAATAAGTCTAAAATTATGAAATAGTACATAGTTTTCTAATGTGATAATAAATATTAAAATGTATTTCATAGAATCAGTAAATATTATTATCTTTTAAAATTACCAATTCCAATAATCAAATATAATAATGCTATTTGGTTTATTCAATCAAAATCATTAACCATCCACCTATAGAAACCCGTTAGTGCTTATCATATGTTTAAATTTTAGTACATATTTTAATCAATGCACGATAAGTTGCTATAGGGATTAACTTATTATTTAAATTTAACTGAATTATTAAGCTGGTAAATTAAAAATAATAATCAGTTTAAAAAAAAACTTATACATAAATGCCCTATCATCGTCAACTAAACATCGGAAATAAAATATTAGATAATGATATGCAGTATAATTAAGTGTTATGACATTGATTTAGTACTTTAATTCAAGAGGTCGCAATAATGGACTTTCAAAGTTGGTTTTTATAAAAGAAATTAATCAATGTAAAACAAACGGTTGGAGAAGTTAACATTCGCCCTTGCCCAAAATCATGAACAGTATAATAATAGAAGATGAATTATAATAGTGTGAACTGTGAAGTATCGTCCTCGAATAAAAATAAACAGCATTTCCTGTATTATGTATTATATACCATCGAGAATTAAAACTTTGAAATGAATAATATAAGCATTACGGATAAAACTACGTTTATTATTTCTCATTCCCTATACAAGATCACATGAAGTCAAGGTATATTAAATTTCGTAAATATAATATAATAACGTATTATATATTGGTTAATATTATATAATATACCCACGCGTAACACCACCCTCGTCCCTAACTCGTAGTAATCTTGTATTTTAAAATCTTAAAAACTTGTAATAGTCCTTTCGAGATTTTAACTGTTAACATTGACATATTATACGATCGTCGAGAAAATTACAAACGTACCCAATCGTAACTGTATACAGAAGATTTAAAAAACAAAATTTAAACCTGAACTTGTTTACTTACCTACTGTTTACTTTTTTTCTTTACTTAAATAATAACAATTCGTCAATATGTTTTTTTCAGCAAAGTTATAAATCGAAAATTGTATCATTGGTATATAATATCATGTTCTCCGACTAAACTACAATGGATTTCAGATAAAAATATTAAAATTCGACTGACGGCATCCCGTCCGCCCAAGGTTTATCGGACACGATCCGCATAACTGGACGGTCGCCATTGTACAAAACAAAATTTATTTTCCATCGTTTTTAAATTCGATTCGAGTACCTACCTATAAAATTTCAACACAATGCCACCCGTACATTATTTTTAATCACCCGTTGGATACATTATTATAAGACAGAGTACATAATATAGTGTGTCTGTGTTGCAATGCATAGTGTATGAACAATGCACTCCTACGATCTTGGTCCAGTTTTCGTAGACTATTATTTTATTATATTCTTTTTCTACAATATTTCATGTTCTATTTTATTGTTTAGTCAACGTATGAAATGTTTGTAACTAAATGTTATGTGAGCCAATGTACAATAACTATAATATAAGCCAATTAAATTATTTGAGAAAATTACAGTGACCTTCAAAACTTAACGACACCCTTATAATAATGTTATAAATTTAAATAAGCAGGTACATAATATGTTAAGTGTATATACGAGTTGTTTAATTCTAAAACTTCTCCGATAGGTTGTGTTTTTACTCGAAAATGGTTCAAGCTAATTTGACGTTTATTTATAATTATAAATAAAATTACTACGGTGAATATTATACCTAATCGTTTACTAGGTGGAATGGAGCTGATAAATTGACATGATATCATAATCGTTTTTAGATTGTTGTAGGTAAGTAACGAGGTAAGTAACGTCTATTTAAATTCAAAATAGTAGTCATGCGACACTTTAAATTTTAATGACAGTCGTTAAATCACCAAATATTTGTGTTTACAACATAATAGTATTTTCTAAAATATTTATGATGGAATATAATATTATTATAATGGTTAAGTTTAAGGCTCTACAATTATAAAGATAATCGTTAATGAAGTAAACAATTTTAATAATTATGTACAAAAATACGTATCCCAAAAACAATAACAGAACAATTTAAATGAATCGTATTTAAACCAAATGCATTCCTACCCGAAGTCTAGAGACGACCCATAACGCCACAACTGTTAAATTATTTGCGTTTTTTTTTGTGTTTGTAATAATTACGGTTTAAAACATAACGTATTATTTGTTTTTGAATATTCACAGAGCATGGGAACAGCGCATCGCTCGGACGTGTTCGGCAGACCGTGCCGCACGTTTTCCGTAAAGAGAACTATAATAATAGACCCTTTCGGTAGACCAGCATTCAAGTCACCCGGTGGAACTCTGCGCAAAAACTATCACCTACCGACTAGTCATTTTATTATTAAACACCGATAAGGACGGGTTCGATATCAATCCGAAACGTATAATACATCGCACGGGTATCGCGTTATCCTATCGACCAAAGATAACAACGTTGTATACCTATACCAAAAATATATCACAATATCGCGTTACCCTAACCTGTCGGTCGATCTAGTGATCGGCGTGAATAAGTAACAAGTATACCTACAGGGAAGACAAAGAGCTAGACTACACATTACGTTACAATAATATTATGTCATCCGACACGGGCTCGGAGGTCGTGAAATTTCGGCCGTGTCAATCGGCTTTTGATTCGTCGTTATCCAAACCGTAATACTATCGTAGCTAATTATTATCAATTCAATAAAATAATGGTCTTTACCTGATACGACGGGTCGTCTGGGCGTGAGCTGCTCGTTTTTGATATAGGTAGGTCTGGTTAATTAAATACGTCTTGTATTCACCACGTGCACTCGGTACGATCGTTTATTAGTATTATTATTATAGTACGGATAAGGGGAGGTGCCGGGGGGTACGTGACGAAAACCGACTCGGTACAACGAGGAGATGGCGCCAAAAAGAAAACGGACAAAAGACGGAACCGTAACTATATTATGAGGGAGGAACAGGTGCACTGAGAAATAACTGGACGCACCGACCGCAATATCGGACGGGTAGTAAACGACTGTCGAGAAACCGACTCACCGACAACCGACTGCTGCTGCTGACGCCGCCGCCGACTCGGTGTTGCGGGACCGGTTCGTGTTCGACGGCGGCGCGCCGGTGGTCAGCTCCCCTCCACCCCACCGCCCGTACGGCAGAGAGTGAGTTTCGTGTTTTCGCGGCGGAGGCGACAACGCGCGCGCACATTATTTACTGAATAATGACGATATTATTGTCACGTGTATCGGCCGGTATACCCGGTATACTATTATAGTGTATAGCCCATGTGTCAAGTGCTCGATTACCAGTCCTACTTAGTATAATATCTGTAATACCTGTATGATTGCAGTGTATATATTATGTTTCGGCGGCAGGGTGTCACGTCAAACGTTTTTCGAAATCAAAAAATGGTTTTAGAAAAGTGCTGAGGCTTTCACTATGGATATGTTAATATTTTTTGGTTTGAAGAATCCCGAAATAAAAAGGAAATTAAAAAATCGATTTTTTTCGTGG
>PVMI01023678.1:0-24545 GCA_008528875.1 Aulacorthum solani
ACATTATATAGGTAGGTAAAGGGCGACAACCCTTACCATCACTAGTACCATCACTAGTACCAAAATTGCTTAGGGATTTAGGAGCAACAGCATCATAGGCACAATTTCGATTTTTTTCTTAGAGAGGACCTGAACAAATCATGCCAAACAAATTCCACATCAATCTTCAGCTTACCTAAAAAGGGTTTAGGTATTACAAACATTGTATTGATACACTGTTTTTATAATCAGACTTTTCTTGAAAGGATATGTATGAGTTGTCATCCCAAACACTCTGACACCCATGACCCATCTTCAGCAAAATAAATTGCCAAATAATAAACGATAAGAAAAAAGTATTAGGTACTTATCTAGCTAAAATCTATAAGAAAGAAATTGTTAATGGATGATACAGTGTGTTAAGAATTAAGATAATAGTATATTAAAATTTAAGAGTATGTCAGTGTATTAGGTAGGTACCGAGGTACCTACTTATATTTTGATTTCTATTTGACATTTTTACTAGCATCGCGCAACTTACCAAATTTGTGTTTAGTTAAACTGATCTCTTATTGTTAACTTTAATATATTAAAGGTTTAATATTCACCTATCATAAAAAAACTTAAAGTCAAGAAGTAGTTACAGTATCTATGTTTATATGTTGGCGGCTTGGCGCTTCTACAATATTTAAATTTGAATATGATTATTATGATCATTATTAAATTGTAATATTTTACATATTCATAACTAGAATAGAAATTAAAATGTTGTAAAAAATCTAAAGCACGAACACAGATAATGTTCTTATTTTTAAGTTTGGTTATAGTTTAATTCTTTCTAATATAAAAGTTTACAACAGAAGATTGGTTCTGCAGAACGCAAATTTCCTTTATGTTGCACTGTTTCATAGAAAAAAATAGTGCGCTGACATCCAATCGTATATATTTTTAATGACAAATCTAAATGACCAAACCACAATATGTTTAATATACATCAGCTGTAGTTGCGGTTAGGAAGATTTCAATGATGTTGATTTTTTTTTAAATGTCTCTTTTTATTTATAATAAAATTCCTAAATGAGGCAATTATTTTATGATCAGAAACCTGAAGATTTTACATGTATACATCAAATGTTGATTGTTAATTCTTACTTCTTGCAAACCTTTTTGTATCTAAATGATTGTTGGTGACATATTTATTTTAGAGAGAGTAGCCATAAGGATGGCATTAAAGCCTAGGGCGTTATAACTCTAAATATTTCTCTATTTATTCTACGTAGGTACACCATATACCTATGGTAAATAGTAGTATAAAAGGTACCTATATAATAATATTATAATAAGTAATATAAATAACACTTTATCTATATCTTAGACTTCATACAATACATTACAATGATTGTATACTGTAGTGTTCATCTTCAACAATAAATATTATATCCAACTGTGAAACGGATATACTCAATTTATATTAATTTAATTTATTTGTTAGTCAATAAATCAGTTCTTGTTGCTAAGTTTAAACATATCGTAATAAATTCATAAAAGACATATTATTTACGTATGTTTAGCGAACATAGGTATATTTATTGGTACTTTACATATTATAACATGTTACGCATAGTATTTTAAAACGCAAATTAATTTCCATGAACTCATTCATATTTACATCCCTGGTTTCAATAAAAAACCATCGACGTTAAATGATAGAAAAAAATATTACTTAATATTTAATAAGCAAGTACCTATACGGATCGCTGTGGGTAGTGGGTACTAACAAAAATTATATGATGGATATACACTTTCGATTCGTAGATCTCAGAGCAAACGTATTGAATTATTATAAGCCCTGTAAGTATAATATTATACCTAATTTATATGTTGAACCATTTTTGTAGACTTTTAATGAATTTTACTAGGAAATTAAAAAAATATGAAATTACCTTTTGTATTTAGATACAGCCACACATGTACAGCCTATAGGTACTGTCTGTATTCAATATGCCAATCGATTGATGAGCTACTGAATGTGGCTACATCATTTTTCTGCTGCCTCTTGAAGTATAATTTATGTATGTGTATATATATACCAACTTTAATAACATTGAATTAAGAAACTAGGATAAATCAATCTACCGAAATAAACGAATAAAAACTTTTTAACAATGCAATCGTTGCAATTTATTAATAACATACTATATAGATTACATATAATATATTAAAATACTTTATACTATAGTGGTGTAATTGCGGGGTGGCAAGGGTGAGCATTTGCCCCGCAGGCATTTTACTGGGGGCAACTTATTATTTAACCCCCCATATTTTACATAACAAACTTTTGAATTTTTATAATTCAACTAGTACCTACTAAAAACATTATATATATAGCATTAGTCTCACATAGTTGCATGATTAAAAATATCATTTAAAATCATATTAATTATTGTATATCGTTATATATTATGCGCAGTCCTGGCAGACTTTCTATTTTATTGTCTGCGAATTTAATTTTATATTAAACTATAAGCGTTTTTTCTTATCAAATGTAATACTATAGAATATATTCAAAGTATTAAGATACTACAACACTAAATATATGTGGTTATTGGTTGGTCTTATGTAAGTTAATAAACTATTTTTATTATTATAAATGTATTAAATATATTAACTATAAATACATAATATTATTGTATTTTCTCATAAATAAGCTATTATGGATATTTGTCTATATTTTTTTATATTATACTATTACTAAAGTTTAAATTGTATTTTTAGGCCATAACTTCATAATTAAACTGTTGTGGAATTTTCACACCCACGGACTCCATAAAAAAGTAATCAATTTTTTTCTTTTTTTTTGGAGGTGGTTGTTGAACATACATTTTATTTTGGCCTTCCATTTCTCCACAATTACACCACTGCTGAATACAGTTAAACATTTGAGTTGAAAAATAATTTGTTTTTAATCACTACCTAATCATAGGTAGTGACAATTTCAAAACCCTAACATCTTATACGGTTTTAACTATTAATAAATTAATAGGGTTAGTATGGAAGAATTTGTATTTAACAATTATGTAATAATTAAATATTACTTACAACAGATAAAAATAATAGTAATGATAATTATAACAATTATAATAATAATTGGGGAAGGCATATTGCTAAAAAATAAAATTTGTAATTACCACAAACAACAGATATATATCATATTATACACAATGCAATACATACAAGATTAGGTAGAGATATACAATGTATAATATTAATCCCGACCTCAACCATAAACAATTTGGTTTTGATAAATTGTCTGAATATAGTGATAATTAATTAATGATAAGATATTAGTAGGTTTTGTATGTTTTGTTTACGCACTTTATCAAATTCATTAGGTACATACTCTCTGATAGTATTTAATGTTTGATATAATATTATTTAGTCACCCAACTTATTAACTAGATAACGTAATATCAACAATAATTTAACAAATTATATATAACACAATATTTACATTACAAGTTGTAAATAATGATTGTTAATATTATGAAACGACTATTTCGAAACAAAATATTACACAGGTACAGAATACAGATTCACTAAAATAAGTCTTTATATACTTCTTTAAATTTTTACTATTTTTCAGTTATGATTTTACTAAATACAAAATATAATGAATAAAAGCTCGTCACTATACGATTGTATTATTGTACAATGATTGTCACTAGTCACTACTAACTGTAATAATAACAATTATAAATAATATTTAAATAATATATTTTGCACTTATTTGAGTAGATATAAATATACAATGATACTGTTACAGAAAAAAGCTGTTAGGTATTTACGGAAAAAATATGAGTAATGTAGTCAAATGAGCAAATAAGAAACCTACAGTAGGTAGCTGCAGTCTGCAGATACTCTGTAGATTGTAATCAAAAAAAGAAAATCACTGATTTGGTAACAAAAAATTATCGTTGGAGCCCAATAAGAACAACAAGATCGACATGTAGGTAATTGAATTTGGCAATGGAAGCGCTGATGCAAAGACCATTGAATAATTTTTGATAGGTAGCTCTGAAATGAAGCTGTACAATGAGCTATAAAACGAATCATACAAAATATTATTATTATATTATATTAATATGACGTTGCGGCCATCATTGGCATCTACCATCTTTAATGAGCAAAAATTTATTTTGTAGAATAAACTTACCAAAGTCAGATATATTGTTTATTTATTGAAGTAAAAAAAAAATGATTGAAACTATGTGTAGTAATTATCACTCATTCATAAGTAGCGTAATATAATCTTATTTAAAACTTTATTATTGTTAGTTATATAATAAACATTGTTTGATAACAGAAAGGTTACTTAACAACAATTTGATAACTCACATCGATTTTTCTTATTTTCATTTTTGCTTAACACACCGTTGTGACGGCAACACTGTATTCTGGAGGCGTTGTTAACGCATTTTCGAATTCGAATCCCCTTTCTGAAGTTTCAGCAACGTATAGTTTAAAGGGTTCGACTACCGAAACAAGTAAATAGAGTGGCTTAGAATAGCTAAATAAACCTATGTCTGATACTCTGATGTAGTGATGTATTCTCAAATACTCAGAATACTAGTATAGTAGGTACTAATGGTACTATAATATAGTATTCTGTATTATAATTTATAGACAATTGTCGCTGAAGTCTCTATGTTATAGACAATAGAAATTCAAGGGTGTAGATAGACATTTTATTGGGGTGGAACACCAAGTGTATTTTAAAATATTTACCCCAATTTCAAATTTTGTTAAACATTGATATGTTTGTTAGCTATTAACGGGAGAGAGGGGATTGCCCCTGGCCCCCCTTGTCTACACCTTTGATAAAATTTATTAAATATTAAATATAAATTCACAATAACCACTGGGCAAAGAGTGGTTTTTCAGTGTAATTTTATGCCGATAGACGTTTAACGTTTTAAATACTATACAACTTAATCAAATATAAAAATGTAATATCAATATTTAAAAAAAGTATAATCACTTTAAATATATCATACCTACTAAAATTAATCTAGGTACTAATGTGAAATATTTAAATTACTATTAAAGTAAATTTTTCTGGATTACTTTAAGTGTTGATTTTTTAAAATAATTTAGAGTACAAGTCAGAGCATAAGTTATAACAATAAATATAAAACTTTAGATTAAGAACTACGACTAACATCTCCAATACAAGTTTACTTGAAGAAGGTGTGGATTCATTTGTAAAAGTATAATTTTACCTGTGAATAGTTTTGCAATAAACAAACAATATGATATTTTAATATTATAGCTATTAAATACGATATATTATGTAGGTATATTTAGGTCAGCTACAGTATTGTGATCCTGGCTCTGGTATCCAAGTCGGCCAAGTATCTTTTAAGTCTGCACTTGGTACCTCGGGAAGTTAATATAAAATATTACGGATTTCTTTCAAGGTAATTTGTTTCATTTTTACTGTCTTGAATTTTAATTAAGTAAATATTATGTAAGGTAATTTTGAATGAAAAAAATCAGAAATTCGAAAACGTCAAGAATTTGTTGTAAATAGGAAAATAATAAAAATGCAACTTTTCTAAGTTACATGCTATTTTTATGACAATAATGATTAATGAGTGTATGGGTAATTAAGTTAGCTAAGTTATTAATGAGATAGATCCAATATCATGACCAAGCAGTATAATAATGGTTTGAATCTAGAAAAGCTTAGGCGTGTTCAGCGGTTCAGCCCTATAGTAATATAATATAGTTCGTTCACTGTAGACCTTAAAGTTGTGCATCATAAAACATCCATATACAATCACACGTGTAGAAATTACTTATAAAAAAAAGTAAGTACTGAAATTTGTTAAAAATATTAAGGGGGCTAAAAAGTACGAGGAGAGTACCATAAGACATAAGTACAACATAAGTATGTATTAAAAAAATGGTCACAATTTTAGAAATGGAGTACGGACTGCACGTCTGCACTAGAGTTTTGTACATGTACCTATACTAAAAATTCGTCCCGGCTCAGAAAATTGTCTATTTTGAACACTGCCGAAAAAACAATTTGGTTCAATTCTATAGAAATAAAATATAAGCATATAGGTAGTAAATAATTATCCAAAAATTAAAAATCAAGAAAGTGTACATGTCGTGCCCGACTTAGCAACTATTTTGTACATAACATTATTACTCATTAGGTCCATTATCTTTTGCTCTTCTCGATGATTCTACTAAATGTATCTAGTATTATAGCACTATAGCAGGTACCTACACAAATTAAAAAGGATAGACATTTGAACTAATTTAATTATTAAAATTTACATTTTAGATTTTGAGAGAAGTGATATTTTGTGTTTAGAATGATGGATGTATTTTTTATCTGACGTCACCTTTTAGAGCATTATTATACAAATCTGAAATTATGACATTATAATATATGGTGACTGGTACCGTCATTCCCTTCTATAAGTTGCTTAATGCCAACATAGTTATAGGAAGAGCCAATACTTGGGTATAATATATGATAGAAGAATAGAACTTAAAGTGTATGCTATCTTTTCCTAAAAATTATGTGTTCTTTGTTGTTAAACTTATCTCTCTCTCTCTCTTTCTCTCTGGAGTTATCAATTCATTTCTTTATAGGCCAATGGTAAAAATTATTCAATCCCTGTATAGTCAAGGAGGTTTTTTTGGTAGATAATTAAATGTTGTTGGTACTTTGAAGGAGTAAAGGTAAAAATTAACAATACTTTCTAAATAATCAGGAAAAAAAAATTTTCGAAATTTTATGCGAAACCAGATTTTGACAATATTGATTTTGTTTTTTAGTTGCAACTTAAAAATCAATAATATTATTGACTTTAATTTATCACCAAATATTTAAGTATTAATATTTTAAAGGCGGTTTATTTTTCTATTTACAGATATATTGAAATATAAAAATAATAATATTATCATATTCTACAAAAAAGATACCGATGAAGGAGCATGGTACCATGGTACCCCCTGGATACGCCACTGAAAGGGGGTCAGAACAATAATTTTTCCACTGCGGCAGTACGCACATGCGCTATTATACATCTAAATACCTACAATACGATATACCCAACTATATAGATACCATATAGTTATGGGTACACCACGGTGTAATGTGTTTAAGGTATGCATTAACTACGATTTGTTCTAAAGATATAATTTTATTGTAGGTATAGGTACACAATAAAATTATTTATATAAGGACACAGAGCAGAAAGTACCAATAGAGCTTAGTATTTTCAAATAATTGTTTGAAGGACGTTTTAAATTTGAATAATATTAATATATTTTATGTATTGGTAATATGGCTTTATCATGCATCAAACCTTCTAGAATTTGTATAAATAAATATATTTATAGACAGGTTGAGCACAACTTAAACTTAAATTTAATATGTATGAAGTTGTTTAGGCGTCTTAAATGTAAAACCAAGGTAAAAGTATAAAAATAATTATTTTTTAAAATTCTAATTTATTACTAAAAATGAAGTTTTGACTCAAGTTTGTCGACTCAAATTTTTTGCCATGAACAGCACGATCTTATTGAACATCTATAATAAACGTTAAAGATAAACCTTTAGGTACTTCAATATTCAATTTACATCATAACTCAGTAGTTACTCACTACTCACGTCTCACACTATATTCTTCAAATAACTTGAATCAGTGTATAGATACAATATATGCACTATACATATTACATGGGCTTCACTGGTATCACTAGTTGGTATTACAATATCCACTGTCCTGATGTTCAGTGACCACTGGTACATAGGTATTAGGTACGTACATATATAAATTGGAGTAGGGGTTGTGAGGGACCAATTGACCCCTCCCCTTCTTAGATTATCCTGTCTACTTAAAAGTATAATTATTCTTCTTCACTAAAATCAAAACTGTTACGTAAGTGTAAGTATTGATATTTTTTGGACTTAGTTATATAGGAATAAAATAATCATTATTAAATTTAAATACTAGGTATCGATTTCTTAGTTATTAGTTATTATTATATATTATATTATTTAGAACTTATTGAATCATTGAGGAATTATAAATTACACCATAGGTACTCACCGCCCACTGGTTACCAGTGTCAAGTACTCCAGACTTACGGATGTCTAGAATGTTATTTATTCACTAATGCACTGTACATTAATGTAATTTAAATTCTTAGATTATTATTAGATTCTATGGTCTATACAGGTTGTCAGTACTTGTCACCGATCATTTATTTTTAAATATCTTTCTAAGGTTCCTTTTTAGAATTAAAAAATATTCATAGATAGCAATATTATACTTTTTATATATCTACATCTTAAAAAATACATATTAAAAAAATGAATACGACTGTGTTTCTGTTTTAGTGATATAAATATGTAATACAATAATCATATTATTATAAATTATACATACCATTTAGTGTTTTGAACAAAATATAAAACGCAGATGAAGTAGGTATACGTTTTAATACAGGTAAAATAAAATAGGCACGTATACCTACTACATAACTATTCGCTATTAGATTGGTAGTTAAGTTTTAAGATTATACTAGTACAGCCATAAATTATAATAAATATTAATGATAATAAAGTTTATAATTTATAAACATAATTATGGTACCTATACAGCTATACCTATATGTATATTAATATTAACTCGAAATTCAAATGATCAAAATTAATTATCAATATAATTAAAGGATTTATAAATTGTGATATCCATACCGTACGTTCATCACTATTATTGTCTCGTATATTTGTATTGGACATAATGGTGTACATATTATACACAGAGACAACAGGTATTATGCTATGCCCTTTAAAATTTGAATAAATAATTCAACATTCACAAATAAATCGTTGACGACCAAAGTAAATCTAATAACCTCGAAATCTCGATGATTCACATTTATGAAAAATTAAATATTTTGATAAATGTATACCTATATTTAATATTAAAACACTTAACACTGCATGATTTAAATCAAATATTAACTATTCAGATAGTATATATATTAAAAATATATTATTACTTTAAAAAAAACTGTAGGTATACATTAGCTGTATTGAGTGATATAAGTGCTATTTTACTAGTTTTTAGTGAATTAAGTTAAAATAAATTCCAAATATTACTTGTAAAGCTATTTTATTGATAGATTTATAAACATGGATGATAATGAATAAAATGTCCTAAACAGTATTTTCTCTTTATATGGTAAGATTATGTCTATATATCTATATAATTATACTAACTTTAGTGTTAAGTAAATGACAGATAAGTATTATGATAATAAAACTATCTAAAATAAAATTATATTATGCAGGTTGTAGGTGTGTAATAAAGTTTTGTTCTGGGTTAATTGAAAAGAATGACAAATAATTATAACTTTTCGTACAAGTTATAATACCAAACTGTGTGTATCTTGAATCGCGATGCTAGCTTGTTATGAAAAAAAATATTTCGTAAAAACCAGACGGCTCGTAAAACCTTTTTGTAGTTTTGTTAACACGTGGGGGTCAGGTGTTTGGACGTATAATGAAGGTATTTTTTTTACCCAAGCCGATTGTACCGTTTTGGGTACCCGTGGAATTGTCACCCGCACTTTCACCTTCGAAATATTTTATGTAACATACCGCCACCGAGTGACAGTTCTAAAACCAGCTAGGCATTATAATTATTTTTTTATCAATCTACTCCACTGTTTTTTGTTTGTCCATTTAAGGAACGCATTACAAGACTACAAAAAATTGTCATTAAGAACTACTCTACAATTTATTAATTATTAATATAGTTATGCATATTACATCAGTTATTATAATATTAAGTTGCATAATGTGTGTAAAATGTGATTGTGTGAGTTTATAATATGAAAAAATAGCTAAAAATAGGTACATGATATATTAATATACCCATTACTTGTATTATATAAAAGATGTTTGTGTATTTTGTTTTTTTTTGGAAAATAAATTGTACCGTTTTAGGTTATAATTAAATAATAGGTATACTTCGTCTATCGATACATATTTTTAATAATTTGTATTGTAATTAAATCAAATGTAAAAATGCTGACCAAAAAAAACTTCGGAATTCCGACGTTTTTATCATCTTTAAAATCATTCTCAATCTCAGTATACACGGAGTAATATTCACGTTTTATTATATGTTCAAGTTGACCGTCATCGAATAACCTGTTTTATTATTGTTTTTTTTTCTTCTATAATATTTTGATCCAAATTATTACGAGGTAGAGGGGGTAAAGGGACGTTGCTGATTTGCTGAAAAACCATTAAACCGAAAGACGGAACAAAAAAAATAAAACTCGTATATATAATATACTGCTGCAGCAGCCGGCAGACATAAAAACCTTATCGTCTTGGGTGTATAGCATATACATCTATATGGCAATATAAGTGTTGTGTATGTATCTATATGACTATTTTTTTTTTATATATACGTATAGTGCGTAAACAGTATTCCTGTGATGGTGAACCTCGCGGGTCGGGGTAGTTTTTATTCGGTTACAGGTATATGCCTTGTACAATATATACACCAATACTCGTACACATTTCACACACACAAATACGATATAACATAATAACCTATACACTATACAGTGGCGTGGGAAGGAGCAGAGTGTTTGAGAGCATTGCCGCCAGTGTTGTAAATTTGTAAAGGAAAGGGGACGGGCGGGAAGAGGTAGTCACGAAGAGGTACACCAAATCCCATTTATTTGGAATTTTTGTGGTCGGCTGGATAGGGATATGTGGGGGGGGGGTGAACCGGGGGTAGAATATAGCAGTAATAGGCGGGTGGTTGAAGAAAAATGCTCGTTTCGCGGGCTCTGTCACCGAAAATATTATAAGCTCGTGACACCACTGTTATGGAGCATAAAAATATAAGGCCCATACCCGATATCACTGCTGTACACAACTATGAAGGCTCTATATTAAATATATAATATTACAACAAATACTACTGCTGAGTTGAGTACAAAAACGAATATCATTAAAATAATGTGGAAAAAAAAAGAACAGCCGTCGGGCAATCTGGTCTGGTGGCCTGTGCTTACATTTACAGTGTTATAGCGGCGACGACGTCACGACGAGTCGATGGCTATGCAGACGACGCGGGAACGGTGGGGAGAAAAGGCGCTCTGCCACCGCCGATTGAGAGATCAATACACCCTGGGCGCGGCGGCGGGGCGAGCGCTACACGCACCAACAACTACAACTACAACGACGACTGGTGTAACCACGAGCCGGTCTTCGACCGCGGTAACCGCGGTCCCGGGCAACGTCACGGATGTTACAAGCGTCCCGCACTTGCAACGTCACCGACATCGTGTCGGCCGATTGATGTTTTCGTTCGGCATTCCTGTCTGCCACCGTCCTTGTCCAACTACTAAATATAGCGCGTACGCGGATCCGTGCTCGCCGCCGTATCTCGTCCGTACGATGCACGCGCATTATCGTTTCATCTCCGTCTGATCACCCCCGGCCACCACCGCCGCCACTGCGTTTCGTGTGTATTATTGTTTTGGTTTTTTTTTACTCAAACATTTTTTCCACATTATTATTATAACTATTATTATTATCATTATTATTACTATTATTAATATGTCGCCTCCCTCCACTCCGCGGGCCAGACACCGCGACTGAAGACGACGACAGCGTTTCACGTTTTTCGCGATTTACGAAATCCTTTACTATCAACGTTTTCGGACGCACAGAATCCGACCACCGCCGCCTCCGCCGCCGTATTATTATTATTATAAATTTAATATCGTCTTCTCCGCGGTCGAACAACACGTCCGGCACGGCCATTGTGACTGTCGAGTATACACACCGTTCGCCCTTTTTCAATACATTTTTATTTCATTTTTTTTTTTTTATACTTCACTCCTCTCGTCGCGCCGAGTATATCCGTGCGTGCATGTGTGCGACCGTATACGCGAGTGTGTGTTCGTGAGTGTTCGTGCGCGCGCGTCGTCTTGCACCCATATACATGTTATATTATATACGTGATGTACAGTACATTTATGTATATAAATAATAATAGTTTATATACATAGAGAGAGATACGTGTATGTGTGCGGCGGTGTGTATGTATTATTATTATAATAATAATAATAATAATAATAATAATAATACAAATAATAATATACGTATCGTACGTTCATACGCTTTATATGCGATACTGCTGTATACGTTCGAAACGTAAACGGAAATAATTGCCGGCCGATGTCAGCGTAGGCAGAATTGCGAGTGTCAGCAGCGGCAGCAGCAGCCGACAGCAGGCATACTCCGGTCCTCGGCCACTGTACAAGGAAGAATCGTCCGTCGAAATTTCCGTGAGTGGTGTACATGTAAAAATACGATCGCGCGAACGGAAGGCTCTTTTTACACCTACGTCTCCTGTGCACACTCCACTGTGGCGTAGGCATTCGAGTTTTGTTTTTCGTTCGGTCTTGCACGATGTCGCTCGATCCGTCCGAGTTTTCACTCAGATAGACTCGATTTTAAAATAGACGATTGATTACACCTACCTTTAAAATAATAATAACAATAATTATAATATGTATTTACCTGCACGATTTAACAATAATCATTGTGTCTCGAGATATTGTGTAGGTATGTGTTGTTTTTCATCGGCCTGTCTTGAGTTTTATTTTTCGATACATTTGTATTTTTTTGTTTCCAGATTTTACCCCACAGTCATCGCTGTGATGCATTCAATACTCTGAGTTCTATCTATCAGAAATGAGCCACAACATGGGTGGTATGGCCCCTTACGTCACGTAAGTCACTCTTTGTTTTTAGACATACGTTTATCTACCGTCGCCAATATCTGTACATACTCGTTACGGTCATGTCTGTTTGTTTTGTATAGGTTACCGAGAGGCCGTAATCAAATGGCGTACTACAATCAATGCCAAGACATGCCGCCTCATATGCAGAGAGGCCACTGTTATCCAGACGATTTCAATAAAATGGGTGGACCCTGCTCGTATGTATTAATTTTATTTATCTAATCAAACAATTAGAAAATATGTTTTGAGAATGGTTATTCATATGATAGGTAATACGTACCTCAATTGGTAAAATTGAAAATACCCTATATAACTACATACTTTATCTAATAATCAAAGTATATATGATATCACTTAAAGTAATAAAATTAACACATACACAAATTATTCTAATCACCTACTTTTTTTGACTAAATTGACTTAAATCCTTATTCATTCTTTTTTAGTAGGTACATAAAACAGTTTAAAATTGTTAAACAATTAATCAGGTAATTACCATATTGCTTCCCAACCTTTTCTTTATTATTATTCTATTAATTATATCTATAGGTATCTTCTTATATTTCTATTTTCACTTAAGGGAACTAACAAAATATCATATAATTTGATTGAGGTACCTTAATTAAACTTTGAATTTTAAAATAAACCTTATAACTTATTGTTAATATTAATATACTATTATTATCAATAAAAGTTAAGTCATATTTTTATGATTATTCATAGGTAAATGCAATGACTAATTTTTGAATATAAATTAAAATAATTTTATACTACCTAAGTTTCGCCTAATTTATTTAGTAGATATTTTAGAAAAATAGATTCTTATTACGTTACTTTATTGTTTCTTTTTTTATTGATGACAGATATTAAAAATTATTAATATTTTTTTGTGGGAGCTTAATTGTGTAAATATATTAATGAAACTAAAATATTAATCAAATTTTGTTGTATGGTACTTGCAACTGTAAATTAAAAAGTTGTAAAATATCTTTTAAAGTTTTAACTAAAATTTTTAGTTATTAGTCTGATCAATAAAAAGAAGTAGGTAATCCAAATTGTTCTAATGTGTACTATTTTTTTTTTGTATTAGGTATTGTTCTGTAGCAAACAACTTTGAGATAAATTTTAGACTATTATTGATATTTTAAAACATGATTTAATTTTACCTAAGAGGTAATGCTTACTATCTCTAGTGATCAACAATTCTAGTGTTTAACATACAAGATCGTGCTTATTTTGTTAAAAATGTATAAATTGTATAATTCTCAAAAAATAATATATTAAAATTTATTGAATTGATAAATAAAGATATTACTTATTGAATAAGAATTAAAAACCTTTTTTGGCCACTATAATATAAAATGTTTTTAAACCTTTTATAAAAACTGGTCAAACATTTTATTTTATTTCAAGTATAACATTTTTATGTATATTTTGAGTGCCTCCAATCATAAGTTAAGACAAATGAAATTTCATTTGGTACTGAATAATACATTAAAAGCTAGTACCTTGTGATCAATAATATAAACTTCAATATTTTATTTTTTATGAAGTAAATTGTATACAAAACGCTAATTAATTTGAAGTATTCATTTCTAAAATAAATATTAATGGTACAATATCTATTTTAATTTTATAGGATGTTGCCTATGGGCAATGAGTTTAAATCACCAATGATGACTCCAGATCCACCACCACCACCCCCAGCGAAGAAGAAGAGACGTACTTCTAATGCTGCTACTGTGACGAATCATGCACCTCAACCACCACCTCCATCACCTCAAGATTTACTTCCACCACCTTTAACCGGTAAAATCTAATACACATATTATTTAAACTTTAGTGAGTGTTACAATATTTGTTCCCCCCAATATTAGATATTTATTATGCTGGTCTTCAACTAATGAACCAAAACAATATTTTATTTAATAAGGGTAATATTGTTTATGGATATTTGAAGAAAAATGTACATACGGATACTAGACATGGAACATAATATGGGAAAAATATGTAAGGATTAGTAGTGTATTCACATGTAATAGACCTAATATGCTCATTAGAATATATACCTATTTAGACATAAACCTTTAAATTCTCAATGTTAGACACTTAAACCCTAAATTTAATTTAATATCAGGTTGTGTATTCATTTAAATTATGTAGATAATTACATTTAAAAATATATTTTACTTAATTATTTCATCTATTTTGAAAACTATCTAATTTGTACTATAGATAGCCCTAGATCCATATCTTATAACTCATTTCATAGAATAAATCTTGTTAAATCCAATAAAGAACTTAGAATAATATGCAAATACAAAATACATACAAATTCATGATTGTAAATAGTAGCTCTCTACAATTCAAATTGGACACTAAAGAAAAGTAATTTAATATTTCAAATGTTTAAAGGTTTTTATTGTATTTTAGGTTAATAAACAATAAAATATATGTTTATAGGTGTTATTAACTTCAAAACTATTAACAAAATCTCAATCAAAAACAACTTCAACAAATCATCTTTATTTAATATTTAGTACATTATTATTAATCCAAACATGCGATAAAATTTTTTAAAAATGTTCTGAGGATAAGGAATTATTTTTTCGAAGTTTTAACCGTTACATCATTTCTAATAGATATCTCTACAAAAATACCTTTTTATATGCTGGTATTTTATTTCATTAATGATAAAATATTAGATACTAAGTAAATGTCAATACTGAATA
Source organism: Aulacorthum solani (assembly GCA_008528875.1). Taxonomy (NCBI): domain Eukaryota; kingdom Metazoa; phylum Arthropoda; class Insecta; order Hemiptera; family Aphididae; genus Aulacorthum; species Aulacorthum solani. The sequence continues at coordinate 15,582 of PVMI01023678.1, forward strand.
ACATTCTTGGTTCAAGGTATAAGACTGCTAACAAAGAGATTTAATAAGGTAGGATGTTCATGAATAGTCTTTAAAAATTTAGAACATTTAATTTAAAGAATTTTATTCATATTTTTTTTTGTTAATGTAACAATAGTTATATATTATTTTTTTCTCGAATTACTTTCATAATGTACGTGTCGTAATCAATGTTCTCTGGCCAATAAATATCTCAACATTTTATTGGGTATTTTAGAATGAATCATAGAAAATCTCACTTCTTCCATAATACTGTTCAATGTATTTTCTTGTTGAGTTTTGAATTAGGAATTTTGAACATTTTCATAAAATAATTTTTGATAAATAGCAATACTAGTACCACAACGGATAAAAATATTCATTTACACATGTCACATAGTTTAGTAGTTCACGAACAATTGTTAACTAAATGTACTTAGCAGTTATATTATGAACAACCATCACACTTCTATCTAATTTATCAAGAAAACGGCGATAAGCGTACATGTGATTAGATATGACACAATTATGATTTAGCATAATAATTGTACTCTATTAAAACCTGTTTTGACTGTAGAGAATAATGTTGAAACAAATATAATATTTTACTATTACATTCTTATAATAATACCATTTAGATTACTGCATGTAACTAAAGAAAAAAATCTAAATAATACATTTTTTTGAACTTTAAATAGGCACAACAATTAAACCTAAGGTCTTCTATCAGAAAAATATTAATATACAAGTTCAAGCATTTCTTTTACTAAGAATGTAAAATATTATGTTATTAATAGGAAGTATACTACTGATCAATAGAAAATATTCTAAAAAAACACTAAATATGTTCAACTCCACCTTCAATTCTACATATGCACTTTGACCACAGTGATTTTACCGGCCAGCACCCTTCCCCGCTTGTGAAATAGGTAGATTTGACATATTAGCCAATATGCTAATGAATGGTTGAGTCAAATTTCAAATGTGCACAGCTATAGCTGCCTAATAAAGACTTAATACAAAACGGTTTACTGCATGTCAACAATGTGTTGACACTGGGCATTTATTAGTGCCAACTGTGTGTTAAAGCTTTAATATTGTCAATCCTTTTTTAACTACTCAATGGTGCTAATGTTTGCATATAATAGCTATAAATATATAGTATTTTAGGTACCTCAAAAATATTGTTCGCCTCTATATATCTAGTATATGTCCTAAGTTAAAATTAAAACTGTCATGCTACTACTAGAACTAATTTATATTGAGTATCCTGTGCTTTGGTGAATTGTTAAACTATTATCATTAAATTTCCTAAATTGTGTGTTTAGTCAATTAAATAATAAATTGTAGACAATAAAATTGTATAAATTATTTTAAATTCATATTAATATATTGATACTTTTTTTTTTAGGTTATGGAGATACTATAGTTGCTTCAAATCCTTTTGATGACACCCCACCACCACAAGTGATGAACACAAATCATATGAATAGACAAATGATGAATTCTAGACCCATGATGTCTGGTAGCCCTTGCCACCAAATGGGTGGTTCACCTATGAATTGTGGTCCACCTATGGGTAGCCCAATGGGTGGACCTTGTGGTAGTAGCCCACATAGAAATCCTATGGTATGCGGACCCCCTATGATGAGTTGTGGTGCACCAGGGAATAGCCCACATGCCTTATCTATGAATCGAAGTCCTTCTGCAATGGGCAGTCCACATATGGTTCCAAATATGCGCGGCAACAGCCCTATGGAATGTGCTGCCATGGTAAAACCATCTCTGAATTGTGCTTCGCCTATGGGTAGTCCCATACCTCAAAATACCAATATGAACATTCATCCACCAATGTCTAGTCCCATGACAATGGGTCCTTCACCTCTTAACGGTCATCCTAACTCAGGTCCTGGTGGCAGTCCCATGATGATGGGTCGAGGGGGCCCTTCACCTTTAACAAATAGTCCAATGTCTATGAATATGCCAGTAAGTTCAGCAGACATGAATGATATGAGTCCACACATGTCAGTAGACAATAACGGGTGTCCAGTACGTGGTCCTCCGTGTCCAGGATCCAACAACATGACATCTGTTTCCATGGCTTGTAGGCAACCAATGTCAAATCAGCAGTGCAATAGTATGCCAGGGCCTAGTAATATGATGAACTGTCCAAGAGGCATGCCCTGTCCCCAAATGATGCGAGGTCCACCTCAACCTTCTGAACAACATAGACTTATGCCCCCTATGATGCATCATTCTCAAATACCTAATAGTCAACAACCAGGTGGATATGGGCCTGGACCTAATTCTAAGCCAATGCCAGTATCGGCTGGAAAGGTACAAAAAAATATTATTAAATCTATACTCTGTCCAATAAGAGAGCGCAACTCGGTGGCAATCAAAACTAATTTTTTGCTGTGCATTCCCACCTTATAACCAGCTGTCTGATGAACCTTTGTATACAAAATTCAGGTACCCCGTGGTGGTAAAATGTAGATCCCGAGACAGTGAAGCGTGTTCATTTGAATGTGCGACTAGCAAGTTGTGCTCTCTCGTTGGACAGAGTATATAAACTAAATTGTTTTTTTTTTTGTTCTGATTTAAAACATGATTTGATTTATATATATATATATATATTATATGTATAAACCTTATCTGTATTATTATGGGTTGATTTAATGTCGCATTTTTAATTAAGAAACTTTTTTTTTCTTATTAATGTTTTGTTTCATTGGTTTATTTGCGCTATTATTAAAGCTCAACAGTTATGAATGAAAATAGTTTCTAACCATCACTACTATATAATTAAAATTAATTTTTGAGATAATGATTGTAGTTAAAATGGTGGGATGATTTTAAGAGATTTTTATTAAATGCTTATTATTTTGAAGACTGGGAAGGAGGTAAAATTTTTGAAAACAAATTAAGTTAGTTAATAATTATATATTCAATATTAAATCTGGTCGCCTACACAAAACACGCATTTGAAGATTCGCAGATCTGTCTCCAATGCACCTATCATTAAAATATCTTTTACCAGTTGCTCACACTTAGTGTTTCTTGGAATGGGATAATTACTACAAAAATATAAAGTTCACGTCGACAGTCAATGTGTTTTAGAATTCAAGTATTTTTTCCCAGTTTTTTATTTGATGTTTGTATGGAGTAGCTTGCATTTTAAAGATCTCGAATACTTATGATTTGTATAAAAATATGAAATGTGATCACAACTTGAAAGTATTCCTAAATATTTTGGCTTTTTAACCAATTTGATATAGACTATTTTTATAATTGCCAGTAGGAGCAGTTATAAAATAAATATCAAGTACAATTTTATAAGTATTGAGTATATTATATACCAGACGTTTTTTAATCTTAGAAAAGTAAACTTTTATTTGTCAATAAATTAAATTACATACTTAATACAAATATTTCAAAATTATAGGCTTATTGTGAATGTGAAATACTGAAACTCCATATAAAAATAACAACAATTAAATAAACAAATAATTTTAAATTTGTTAATTGTATGATGTAGTAAAGATTTTAAATTAATAAATAAAACAAAACTGTTATGTAATTAAAAGTATTAATTGGTGGTTGATAGTAATTGTATTGCCATTTTAATAACAACGGAGAAATTAAGTATAGAACTGTGCGTCATATTGAGGTAAAAAAAAAATGTTTTTGTTATTAACATTTCTTTAACTATTTATATTTCTAATTTATTCTTTCCTTCAATCCATTTGAACATTTTTAAATATTTGCATTTTTACCAGGGATTTACTTTAAAATCCCAACAATTATTTTTAAATTTTGAATAGATCACAATCATCAATATTCTTTGTAGATTTAAAAAAAAAAAACCATACTTTTGGTAAGGTAAGTCCTTGGAGGTTCACACAAACTGTGTTTCTACTAAATTGCGTCAACGTCACCAAACCAATAGAACTTTCAAATTTAATCAATATTATCCTAATTAATTTCATAGTATGAAACTCATCTGGCTGAACTATTTAGTGTTACTTTAAACTGTGATTACACTGTATATTTAAATGCACAATATAATATATTATATAAACTTATTAATAAATTAAAGTTTGCTTATAATCTGAGTATTAATTTTTAATGATTAACTTTCAGATATACCCTCATGATCAACCAATGGTGTTCAATCCACAGAATCCAAATGCCCCACCAATTTATCCATGTGGTAACTGTCATAAAGAAGTTCATGACAATGATCAGGCTGTTTTATGTGAATCTGGTTGTAATTTTTGGTTTCATAGGTATTATTAAAAATATGAAATAAATATATTTGTATTGTTATACAATGTATAGTGTTGCACAAAAATGTTTTCAATTTATATCGACATTGTATGGTAATATTAAATACCAAACAATATAAATTCCATAATATCAAGAAAAAAAAATTGACTAAGAGATTTTTTGGTCTTGTAATAGCTTTTTATTACAATTCTGCCAAACTTATAATGTGTTATATTGTTTTTTGGCTTTATCTGATGAAAATATTAAATTTTTTTGTCAAAATATAAATAAATACAAAATACATATGTATTTATTTATTTTTAATAATTGATGTTTTTTCAATAGTTTATTCACATAAATATCTGAAAATGTGTTTGCTATTGATATTATTGTGCATCACTACTATTGTATAGATATGTTTACATTAAATACATAATTTAATTTAATCTTAGTATTAATGTATTATAAATATTTTCAGGATTTGTACAGGCTTGATGGAGCCTGCTTTCCAGTTACTTACAGCTGAAGTATACGCAGAGTGGGTGTGCGACAAATGTCTTCAAACAAAAAATATACCTTTGGTAAAATACAAACCCTAACGAATACATTTAACATCTCCCAACCCTAAATGACTTTAGCTTTCATGCACTGAACGTTACAATATTCACAGTGCTTTAAACCTTCAGTGGATTAAGTACTTAATCTCAGTTTCGAGCATTATCTTAATTTCAAATACTTATTATTCATGGATGGATTATAATTTATATGAAATCAAAAATAATTATTTTTGAGTTATTATCAGTCTCATAATTTTTGTTTTATATTTATGTTTGCATATATATTACATATATTTTTTTATTGAGTTACGACTGAGGTTTAAAATGATAATGTGTAGCGTATAAAAATTCCTCCTTTGTACTCATCAGTATTTCAACTACTTGCATACATTGAGCGTTTTGCCATTTGACTTTTATTTGGCATTTAAAATATCTAAAGTTCCTTCGAATATACAACAAATTGGGCCTTTTCCTTTTCAATCTACTAATGCATTGTGTTATTGCCACTTTTATCTTCTTTATTATTTTACTTTTATTACTTTTTTTCACAAATGAATTGTTTTTATATAATGCAGAATGCTCTTAACAATGTCATCATTTATTATATATTTGTGTATATCTATTGTCATTGGTTATAAATACTTGTGTTTGTAATCAATGATGTAATGAAGAAACATTTTTTTTTTTTTTTTTTATAGAAAATAATTTAACACAATCAATATGTTTGTACATAGTTAGTTCAATTAAAAAATATATTAAAACCGAGAAACTTATGAACTTGAGATTGTAAGTTCTAAGTGTTACATGTAACTAAATAAAGTAAAATAAAAAATTTGTAATCATTTTCGTATCTTTATAATTCACTCTAGCAGCTATTGTGTTTCACTCAGTTAAATATATAATAATGAAATCACACTATTTTGCAGATTGTTCAGTGAATATTTGTACATCTAGAGCAATTAGCAGAACAATCAGTTTGTATTTTTTCTGGATTATAAATGTCATCAAGTTCCAAGCAACCATTTATTACTATATTCAACTGATCACATTGAGTGGTGTATTTTTAAAAACTTCAAGTACAAATTTATATTATATCGTTTTCAGTGATGGTTTTAGTTGTATTATAATTAATATGCTAAAACAGTCAGTATTTATTTCAAATTTATTGAAATAATTCAATAATCATGCCATGATAAAACAAAATGACATAAAATTATATTGTATAATACATTACATCCTATAGTATATAATATAACATCATATACCAATTCATATCATAACAATATGCTCTAAGTCTAAAGTCATATCTCAATCACAATCAATAGCAATTATTAGTACATTCTTGGAGACAAGATAGACTTTATATTTTAATCTATCAAATACAAAAAAAAATGATTTATTTAAATATATGAGTAATGTAAAAAATTATACTTCATATCTAATTTATTCAACAATTTCTACATTAAACATGATTAAAGATGTCCATATATATATATACATGGACACCTAAGATATATATATATCTTTAATTGTGATAATAACTTTGAAATAAAACCAAATATTATGTTTTATTCAGCTGAAAAATTAGAAAAGTATGTTCTACAATATTTATTTTATCACTCAAGTGACAATTTAAATGTTAAAATTCCAAAACATTTTAATAACCCCATGTCCCCAGCAACTTGAACTAAGAAAATGATGGGCAAGTGGAACAGGGGTTTTTAATCTGTCGCCAGTTATTATCAAGGGGGTCATGGCTGCAGTAAATAATGCTGAATTTGGTTATTTTATTATTATAATTGTTCCTATGGAAGCCGTTTAAAATTGTTATCAAAATTGGAAGAGCTGTGGCCTGTGGGTCCAAAAAGGTTGAAAACTTCTGACATATAAGTATGTTACATTCTAAATTATAATGGAGTGTTAAATAAATCTGACATTTTTTGATTTGATTCATCTAATCTATGTAACTAAATAATGATACATCTAGTCCATTACTAAAATACTTAATTATTTGGTCATGATGTCAATATTTTTAGTGTTTATTTAGGCTTGGAAAAGCACAAAGAGATGACTTGGTCAAAATATTGATTAACGGAACTTTGACAAATATTTTGAAATCTTTAAGCTGAAAATATTCCCTAAGTAAAACTCAAATGGAATATACTATAATGTGAACTTTCATGTTTGGTACAATGTAAGTCTACTTTCATATTGTGTTAAACTTTTCACTGTCAAAAAAAATTGAATTCCTTAAATATCTTTATTTTTTTTTATCCATCACATTGCTCCTTTTTATCTTCTTTAATATTATACTTTTATTTCTTTTTCAGATATATTGTGATCTCTATTAATTTTTTTAATATTTTTAAAAATAATTTCATAATTTATTATATAAAATATTTGTATACAAATTTTGTCCTTGGTTATTTTCAGTGAAAATTAATGTCTTGTATGAATTTAGATTAAAATAATTAAAATGTTAAAGTGACTACTATGTGTTTCTATGAAGCTTAAAAAAAATGATAATTGTTCCAAAAAGTATCAAAACATTGAATAAATAAATAATTTATTAAACTTAATAAATTTATAATTAAAGGTACATAAAATCATCACAACAAGTTCACCTTATCCAAACCGAATAATCACTTTCAACAATACCAATTTACTTTAGTTATATTAGTGGTTTTGGTATAACAGTACATCACATTTAATCATTGTACCAATCCAAAAATAGTAAGGTAAATGAAAGTACTAATATAAAAAACAATATATACACTCTAAGACCAGCGTTGGTTTGTATCGCAGATCTTATTTCAGTGTTGGCATCAACAATGTTCTCAGTGGTATTCACTGCAATTGTATCTATCCTCTCAAGATCCTGATCTTGTTCCAATATTTTTTCAGTAAACAACTCTTGCAGCTCAGCAATTCGTACAGCCTTGGACTCTATATTTCTTACCTACAAGAGAGAAAGAAAATTCAGTTCATTAAGAAGTAATTTAACAAAACAATTCCAAAATGTAGTTGTACATACTTCATTTGATAATTGATTTAATTCATTGTACATTTCTATATTTTCGGCTTCAAACATTTGTAATTCTTCTGGTGACAATTCATCATCTAGTTGAGCTGCGTACTGTTGGTCAGCTGCTTCATACTCAACAGCGGCCGTATTATTGGTTTCTTTTGGGGGTTCCAAACCGTGAGTCAAGTTGCTCAACTTTGAAACATTTTCATACTCTAGACACCTTTGGGCTCGTGTTGCTTTGATCTCAGCAAACAGCTTAGTAACAGATTTTTGCCGCCATTCGACATAGCGTATGATCTGACGTCTATGATCGTCTATTTGACTGCAATCGCCTGTCAAACTCTTTTTGAGCACCATCAATTGTTGACCGCACGTTTTGATGATGTGCTGCGCGCCGATATCGATTTTGTCACGGTCCGCGTCCGTTAACGTGGTCTGCTGATTGAAAGCCTGGACGTCGATATAGTCCTTAAAGTGGCGGTTTAAGAAGTCTGTCAGCTTGACTAGATCATTGACAATGTCCTTGGCCCTACGAGAAAATTCGTCTCTACGTGGCTTACGTTGCTTTAGAATATCCACCTGTGGCGGTGCTGGAGACCCGAATGCTCTGTTTCTCGTTTTGATAGTCTTAACATACGCTTTGAACACAGCAGTCTTGTCCATTTTAACTACAGAATCATCATCTAATAAAGTTAAACTAAAAAATTCGATTGTGACGAAGACTTTTTGAAAATTCCCCGCTATCAAAATTTGTTATTTAATAATATTTATTATTGACTTGATAACAAATAGCGATATCTCACGATTTAAACCATGGTCATAGTGATAACTCAGATAAATAGTGGTGCACAATAAACCGCCATTTTTTGTTCAAATCTCATGTACGTGTTACTAAATATATTAGTTTAATATTATTATTATAATTTATGATCAATATTTTATTCGTTATTTCGTCCCAATCGTTCTTAAAAAAAAAACAGCAGGTACTCGACATACTCCATTTTTCTTTGTTCATTAATTTTCCAATCCATTACCTACCTATAACTGTTGTAGAGTATACTTCGTTCAGCGTTCCCGACCATCCTTGATCTTCTTTCTTAAATAATGCTATAT